>ML352421.1:0-49822 GCA_005239505.1 Nicotiana paniculata | reverse complement strand
TGACTATGATTTCCAGGTTTATGCACTTTGCTTTTAGCATTGCACATTCTTTAGATAGTTGATACTTCTTTGGTTTTTTCCTCATTATCATCTATGAAATCAAGTAGCAACTCAGAGAGTTTTTCCTTAGATAGGAACTTTACTTTGTTTTTAAGATGAGAGATACTTACCTCTGGTTCTTCATGTGATTCCTTGTCAGATTCTCCAATTGCCATGAGCGCCTGATCTCCAGTCTCCCTATCTTCTGATTCTTCATTTGAACTTTCCCCCCAAGCAGCAACCATAGCCTTTGTTGTGGTTGTCTTGGGTTGAACATGTTCCTTCCTCTTGTTCCTTATCTCATATCTTTATTTTTTCCACTCTACTTCCCACTGAGGACAAGTTTTAATGAGATGGTCAGTCTTACCACATTTATAGCATCCCTCGTTGGTTGGTCTTTCTAGAGCTTTTCCTTTGTTATAGTTTCCTCCTCTAGAGATGCCTTTCTTCCTCATGAAAAAATTTCTGAATTCTTTGGTGATCATGGACATCTCATCATCTTCCAGATCTGCTCCCTCAGTGATTCTTAGGGCTAGAATCTTCTCCTTCTTTGGACCATCCATCTTCATTGTCTGCCTTCTCAGTTCATAGGCGGTGAGGTTTCCAATTAGCTCATCCAATCTGAGGGTTGCCATATTTTTAGATTCCTGGATAACAGTGATTTTGCTTTCCCAAGAAATAGGCAAGACCCTTGTTAGGATCTTCTCAACCTTGTCCTCTTCAAGAATGATTCTTCCAAGAGACTTCAGTTCATTAGTCAAGGTTGTGAACCTTGTGTACATCTCTTGGATAGTCTCTCCTTCTTTCATAGTGAAGTTTTCATACTGAGAGCATAGTAGAGTACCTCTTGACCTTTTTACCTAAGATGTTCCTTCATGGGCTACTTGCAAGGTGTCCCAAATCTCTTTGGTAGTGGTGTAGCTTTGGATTCTGCTGTACTCGTCTGGACCTAGTCCGCATACTAGCCACTTTTTGGCCTTTCCATTCTTCTCCCATTTCTTTAGATCCTCAGCAGTGCAATCAGCTCTTGTCTTTGGTATATCTATACCTTCAGCAGTCTTCATCATGGTAGCTAGAGGACCATCAGTGACTATGTCCCAGAGTTCGTAGTCTTCTCCAATGAGGTGATCCTTCATCCTATTTTTCCACCATGAGTAGTATTGGCCATTGAAGAGTGGTGGCCTTACAGTTGATTGACCTTCCCAATTTCCAGGTGGTGCACTCATCTTGATCTTCTCCAAGGTGTTAGCCTTTCAAGGATAACCTGCTCTGATACCAACTGTTGTTTTAGACTTCAATTCCACACAAGAAGATAGGTTACTTTGTGTGGTACCCAATTTTCGAGTGTTCTCTCAATACAAGAACGNACACCTCAAGTTAACTCTAACTTGAACATTACATACCTATTACAATTGCTTCTATGAAAGCTGAAAGATACAATATTCAAAACTCCTACTACAATCAACTAGACTCAATAAGCAATCAGACGGAACTGGTTCTTCTAGTAACTGTAGCCTTTGTATCGCACAATAATTATGCTAGAAAAATAACTCTGGGAATTTTTTCTTTCAGACTTTGATTCACTTCGGCTTTTGTGCGTGTAGAATTCCAGCAGAAATACATCAAATATTTATAGAGTCAGTCATTGAGCTTGTCTTCAAATTCTAGTTCAACTCTACCTGGGTGAACAAATTCGAACCAAACTCAACTTCCTTTCTTTTGTTACTTTCTTTGCTTAATTTGACTTCAATTGATCAAATCAGTTTGCAACCTTTTCGCATTAGGAGACAATCTCTTGGTTCATTGATACTTCATATTCACAAACATCTCTTAAGCATATACGTTTTATGTGCCAGCTATTTAGTTTAAGATGTGTGCTCTGATGGATCTGGTTCAACTGGTCAGCCATTTTTCAATCTTTAAAACTATGCAGTGACATGGGTCAACAATGTTTGGGCCCGATCACTGGTCGCGACCTTTGAGGAGAAGAAGCGTCTCGAAAGATGGACTAGGCTTCGTCCTCCTATCTTTGGTGGTGGTTGCAAGAAGAAGTTTCATAATATGGGAGTAGTTAAGTCTAACATGGTGGACTTCACCACATTTCAGTTGGAGGGAAAGGCCTGCAGATGGTGGCAGTCTTATCTTCATAGTAGGCTAGTAGGTTCACCTCCCTTGACTTGGGACCAGTTCACACGTATCTTTTTGCAGAGGTATATTCAAACCCTGCATAGGGAAGAGTTACAGGGTCAATTCGAGCGGCTCCAGCAGGGTCAGATGTCTCTAACAAACTATGAGGCGAGATTCTCTAAGTTGTCTCTCCATGCACGTATGATACTCCCATAGATGCAAAGAGAGAGAGAGAGAGAGAGAGAGAGTAGAGGTTTATTGTGGGCTTGTACTATGGTATCCAGGTTTCTATGGCCCGAGAGGCTAAGATGAGGACTCCTTACGATCACGTTGTGGAGATAGCTTAGAAGATTGAGCATATGTATCTAGGGCCGAGACTTTACATCAAGGAATAAGCGGCCTCAGTATTCTTGTGGATTCAGTGATCCACCTTCTAGGGGTATAGTTCATTTCATGAGAGGCCAATCTAGCAGGCCCATGTATTCAGCACCATTGCCTTCTCGGAGTGCTCCAGTGCGGCCGTACTACAACACCATTCTAGAGAGCACCTACCATCCACCGGCTATTCAGGGTTCCTCCAGTGGATATTCAGGTCAGCAGTCTTCCGCATCGAGAGGTTGCTACAAGTGTGGGGAGCTTGGTCATATGAGGAGGTTTTTCCCCGAGCTTTGGGGCAGTACAATAGGGACATCATCCCATGATCATCGCACCATCTGCCGCACCGCCCGTCCAGAAGGCCAGAGGCGGAGGACATGTGGGTAAGGGTCTCCCTAGTGGTGGAGGGCATCCAGGTAGCGCTCGGACTAGATTCTATGCCTTCCCAGCCAGACAAGAAGCAGTAGACTCAGACGCCGTGATCACAGGTTTTATTTCCATCTACAATAGGGATGCTTCAATATTATTTGATTTGGATTGTATCTCATGAGTCCTTGGGTGTTCCTGTATATGTGTCTATGCTAGTTGGGGATTCTATTATTGTGGATCGGGTTTACCGGTCCTATGTAGTGAATTTCTATGGTTATGACCTAGGGCAGGTCTTCTGTTGCTTGATATGACCGACCTTGAGGTCATCCTGGACATGGATTGGTTGTCTCTGTACCATGTCGTTCTTGATTGCCATGCCAAGACAGTTACCTTTGCGATGCTAGAGTTGCCCGAGTTGAGTGGAGGGGTTCATCTAGCAGTACCTCTAGTAGGGATATCTCTTTCTTGAAGGCTCGACATATTGTCGAAAAGGGTTGTTTAGCCTATCTATATTATGTTCGGGATACTGTTGTGAAGATTCTCACAATTGATTCAGTTCCCGAGGTGCAGGAGTTCTCCGATGTATTTCCTTCTGATTTACTAGGCATGTCACCTAATCATGATATCAATTTCTGCATTGATTTGGCGACAAGAACCCAGCCGATCTGTATTTCACTTTATCGTATTGCTCTAGTGGAGTTGTGGAGATTGAAGGAGAAACTTTAGTAGTTTCTCTAGAAAGGGTTCATAGGGCCGAGCGTGTCGCCTTGGGGTGCACCGGTATTATTTGTGAAGAAGAACGATGGAAGTATGCAGATGTGCATTAATTACCGCCAGCTGAACAAAGTCACCATCAAGAATAAGTACCCGTTGACGCACATTCATAATTTGTTTGATCATCTACAGGGTGCTAGAGTGTTCTCAAAGATTGACTTGAGATATGGGTATCATCAGTTGAAGATTCGTGCTTTGGATATTCCAAAGACAGCTTTCCGGACTAGATATGGGCACTATGAGTCTTTAGTGATGTCCTTCAGCTTGACAAACACCCCGGCGGCGTTTATGGATTTGATAAATTGAGTGTTCATGCCATATCTTGGCTCATTTGTCATTTTCTCCATTGATGACATATTGATCTACTCGTGTAGTATGGAGGAGCACGAGTAGCATTTGAGGATAGTGCTTCAGACCTTGTGGGAATAAAAGTTATATGCTAAGTTCTCCAAGTTTGAGTTCTGGTTAGATTATGTGGCTTTCTTGGGGCATGTTGTATCCGGCGAGGGTATTAAGGTGGATCCCAGGAAGGTTGAGGTAGTCCAAAGTAGGCCTCTTCCCACCAAAGTGACTGAGATCAGGAGTTTCTTGGGGCTAGCAAGTTATTATCGTTGGTTTGTGGAAGGCTTCTATCACGACCCGGATTTCCAACCTCGGGGTCGTGATGGAGCCTAACGTCTACTTGCTAGGAAAGCCAACATTAAATAACCAGTTTAACATTTTAACAGTTTAAAATAGAGTAATAACAATTATTAATGATAAATAAAGTTGCAATACATGAAATAAACTCATACATAACATGGTCTATTCTAACCCTAGATATATATGGTGTCACCAGTACATGAGCAACTAGAATTCTACAAGTGTAGTTTGAACGAAATACAACTATTCGAAATGAGATAAACATTAAAGATAGAAATAGATGGGGACTTTAGGGACTGCGGATGCCAACAGCTCTGCCTCAAGTCTCCATTGTAGATATGATCCGAGTAGAATAACCACTAGACATAGATGGGATCAACACCAGTATCTGAACAAGAAGTGTAGAAGTGTAGTATGAGTACAACCGACCCAATGTACTTTATAAATTTTGATCCTAACCTTGACGAGGTAGTGACGAGGCTATGACAAGACACCTATGTAAATCGTGTACAAGTATATACACAAAACAACAAAATAACAAGTAGGACAATTAAAATATTAATTGGGGGGGACATGTAGAAAGGGGAGTACGAAAAGAACGGCAATTACAAAATCACCAAATATCCTTTTTCCAAAAACAATAACAATATAACCAATTAAATCATCAATCTGGAAATCAAGTAAAGCAATAAATTCAACAATGGCACAGCATCAACCTTCGTGCTTTTACTCTCATCCTCACCATGTAATATCTAAATGGAATGGCACGGCATCACCCTTCGTGCTTTGAAATCTCAATCTCACATGATATGATAAATGATAATAAGCAATCAAATGCACGGCATCACCTTCATACTTTAATCCTCGCAATCTCTCAAATAAACGATGTTGTATGCAGAAAAAAGTACGGCAACACCCTTCATGTTTTTCACTATTCCTCACCAAACAACACCAATTCAAAATAGCAAAACAAGGTGGGAAGCTATTTCACTTCAATCCTAGTGCAATGATAGTTCATCTCAAATTTTAAAATGCCAACAACTTCAAAATAATCAATAGATGAACAATTAAAGAAGTAATAATCTAACTATGACATGGAAGACATATTCATGGAAACAACATAATACAATAAAATAATTTACACCGTATGCTTCAATCCAATGACAACGTATGTATAGTCGTCACCCTACATGTACGCAATCTCCACACATAATTCACATAGAAAATAGACCAACAATACTTAATCTCTCAAATTAAAGTTAACCATGACACTTACCTCACTTTGCACTCAAATTAATGCTCACCTACAGCTTTTCCTTTAGAATTAGCCTCCAAACCAATCAAATGTAGCCAAATCTAGTTCAAATAATTCAAAATAGGCTAAAGAAATAACACACAAGTGAAAAAGATTCAATCTGTAATGAGTTTGGAAAAAGTCAACAAAAGTCAACTCGGGCCCGCTTGGTCAAAACCCAAGTTCAGACCAAAATCCAGTTACCATTTACCCCCAAGCCCGGTTATGTAATTTGTTTCAAATTTCGACCTCAATTATACAAAATCCCTATTTCTATCCAAAATCCTTAATTTCTACCTTGAAAAATCCTAGATTAAATGTTAAAATCATAGGTGTTTATGGAAATATAAAAAAAACAAGTTAAATTTTACTAACCAATGAATAGGGATGAAAAACCTCTTCAAAATCGCCTCTAGGCCGAGCTCTAACTTCAAAATGGTGAAAAATGGTCCAAACCCCGTCTCAGTTATTTTAATACCTAGACGCCAGATGTTCTCCGAGTTCGCGAAGAGTAGAGGCCAAATGGCCTTCGCGTTTGTGAGGTACTCTTCACGTTCAGCCTGGACTTTCCCGATATCCCACAAAACTTTGCGTTCGCGAGAATCCTGTCACGTTAGTGAAGGGTAAAACCCTCTCTACTTTGCATTCGTGAAGAATAAACAGCCCCCAGACCAAATTTCCCCTTCTCGATCGCGAGAGATAATTCATAATCGTGAAGCATAATGTACCAAACACTAGAAACAACTGAAAACCAACAATCTCTTAAGTCCAAAATGGTCTGAAACCTATCCAAGACTCACCCGAGCCACTTCGACTCCAAACCAAACATGCACAAAATATAATAATATCATACAAACTTGCTCGCACAATCAACACAGAAAATAACATCTAGAACTATGAATCAGATATCAAAACGCATGTAATTCAAAAGAAAACTCAAGAACCTCTAGAATCACAACTAAGCGTCTGAATCCTATCAAACCAACTCCGAATTACACCAAATTTTGCTGAGAAGTTTCAAATAGTAAAACGAACCTATACCATGTCCCAAAATCAAAATCTGAACCGATTGCCATAAAGTAAACCTACGGTCAAACCTAGAAAGTTTCCAAACTTTCAAATTGCTAACTTTCGGTAAAACAAGTCAAAACAACCTAGGGACCTCTAAATTCAATTTCGAGCATACGCCAAGCCCAAAATCACAATATGAATCTACTAGAATTGATAAAACACTTATCCATGATCGTTTACACAAAATGGTGACCGTAGTCAACTCAAGTTATTTTTAAAGCAAAAATCATATTTTCTTCAAATTTTTATGTTAAGACTTTCCGTAAAAATAAGCAGACTTTGCATGCAAATAATGGAACATCAAATGAAGCTAATAGAGGTCTCAGAATGGAAATAAGGGATAGTACTCAAAACGACCTATCGGGTCGTCACAACTTCTCATCTATTGCAACTCCTTTGCAAGATTGACATAGAAGGGTGCTCAATTCAGATAGATCAATGATTGGGAGGTGAGCTTTTAGACGCTTAAGACCGTATTGACTACAACACTAGTGTTAGTTTTGCTCCAGTTCAGGGATGCATATTGTGTATTACAATGATTCACGCATTGGTTTGGGTTGTGTATTGATGCAGGAGGGTCGAGTTATTGCATATGCTTCACGTCAGATGAAGACCAACGAGAAGAATTACCCTGTGCAGGATTTGGAGTTGGATAAAATAGTTCATTCTCTCAAGATCTGGAGGCATTATCTTTATGGAGTATCGTGCGAGGTCTACACCGATCACTATAGTTTGTAGCATTTGTTTAAGAAGATGGATCTTAATCTGAGGCATCCCTATGCATGATTTGGAGTTGGCTGCAATAGTTCATTCTCTCAATATCTGGAAGCATTATCTTTATAGAGTATCGTGCGAGGTCTACACCCATCACCACAGTTTGCAGCATTTGTTTAAGCTGAGGGATCATAATCTGAGGCAGACAGGTGACTCGAGTTACTAAAGGATTATGATATTACCATCCTTTATCATCCAGGAAAGACGAATATGCTCGTGTATTCCTTGAACAGAAAGGCCGAGAGTATGGGTAGTTTGGCATTTATTTCAGTAGGGGAGAGGCCATTGGCTTTGGACATTTAGTCCTTAGCTAACCGACAAATGAGGCTAGATATTTCAGAGCCCAGTCAAGTTCTTTCATGAGTTATGGCTCAGTCTTCTTTATTCGAGCGGATCAAGGCTCATCAATACGACGATTGCACTTTCTTCTTCTTAGAGAGATGGTGCTACGGGGTTATGTCAAGGAGTTTACTATAGGCGACGATGGTGTTCTGCGACTCCATGGTCGCTTATGTGTTCCTAATGTTAATTGCTCGAGGGAGACGATTATAGAAGAGGCATACAATTCGCGTTATTCTATTCATCCAGGTGACACAAAGATGTATTGTGACCTGAGACAACATTACTAGTGACGGAGGATGAAGGACATAGTTGAGTATGCGGAAAGGTGTTTGAATTTCCAGTAGGTTAAGTATGAGCAATAGAGTCCACATATCTTACTTCAGCAGATGGTTATATCAAAGTGGAAGTGGGAGCGCATCTTGAGGAAGTTTGATGTTGTTTGGGTGATTGTCTACAGGCTGACCAAGTCTGCAAACTTTATTTTGGTGATGACTACATACACTTTAGAGAGGTTGCCCCGGTTTTATATCAATGAGATCATCCATTTGCATGGTGTGCATATTTCTATTATTTAAGATAGAGGCACTCATTTCACTTCGCATTTTTTGATAGCTGTATAGAGTGATTTGGGTACCTGGGTAGAGCTCAGCATGGCCTTTCATTTGCAGATTGACGGGCAGCCAGAGAAGACAATTCACCTAGAGGATATGATCGGGGCATGTGTGATTGACATCGGATGCCAGTGGGATAAATTCTTACCATTGTCCAAGTTTTCTTATAACAACAGCTATCAGTCCAGTATCAAGATGGCTCTATTTGAGGCTTTGTATGGTCGATAATGTTGTTCCCCCATCGGTTGGTTTAAGCCCGACGAGGCTAGGTTATATGGTACTGATTCGGTAAAGGATGCCTTGGATAAGGTAAATTTGATACAGGAGCGACTTCGCACAGCTAAGTCCAGGCAGAAGATTTACGGGGATCAGAAAGCGCGTGATATATCATTTATGGTGGGCGAGAAGGTTCTCTTGAAAGTCTCACCGACGAAGGGTATCTTGAGGTTCGATAAGAGGGGAAAGTTGAATTCGAGTTTCATTGGTCCATTTGAGGTGTTGGATCGAGTTGGAGAGGTTTCATACATGTTTGCTTTGCCTCCCAGCCTATAAGAAGTTCATCCGGATTTCCACGTGTATATGCTCCAGAGGTACCATGTTGATAGGTCACATGTGTTGATTATAACACAGTTTATCTAGATGAGAGTTTTGTTTATGAGGAGGAGTTGGTTATTATTGTTTAAAGGAAAGTCCAAAGTTGAGGTATAATAAGATTTCAACGGTGAAGGTCCAGTAGAGAGGTCAACCAGTCAAGGAGGTGACATGGAAGACTAAGGAGGACATGCAGAGAAGATATCCACATTTATTCGGCACTCCAGGTATGATTCTAGATGCGTTCGAGGACGAACGTTTGTTTAAGAGGTGGAAAATGTAACGAAGACCGGTCGGATTGAGTTTTGGGTGAACTGGGAGCGTTTCAATGCTTATTGTTGAAAAAGTTTCCGCCTTGAAGTGTTAGAGTTTCCTACGTTTGATTGAATTAGAGTTTGGTTTTATTGATATTCATTTGGGATTTCTAGCCTTGGAATAGGTTCCTATAGTGATTTGTGACTTGTGTGTAAAATTTGGCATCATTCTGGGTTGTCTAAGTATGATTCGTCGCATTCAGAGCTAGTTGAAAGAAGTTTGATGTTCAAAGGTTGATTAATTTGATTTTGAGGTGTTATTCTTGGTTTTGATGTTGCTTTATATGTTCCAAGACTTCAAGAAGGTCCGGATTATGTTTATGTCCTTGGTATACTTGGACGGGGTCCCAGGTGGCTCAGGTGTATTTCGGACCACCCAGAACTAAGTTTGAGATGGTAGATTTTCTGGTGTTGGTTTCCTTCTTGGAAGTTCGATAAAGGAATTTTAAAGACTACGCTTTATTACTTTTAGTCTTCGGTGAATACTTGATTGTTAGTGGAACTTATGCCTTCTTTGAGTATTGTTCTTATGTGGTAGTCGTAAATTGGAGTTTGTAGAGTATTCTCTATTCCTGTGGATCGAGCCGAACGCCTCAGCAGAATAATAGATGCATCTAAGGTTCATGTCGATCGACCCTCGACAGTGCACACACTATTCTGGATCCGTCCGTACGACCTCGGCATAAATCGTGCGTGATATTGCTCGAAGTCCGATTATACTTGATATTTCTTCTTGATCTGAGACTAGAAAATTACTTGGTGGTTCTTATGTGTTAATACTTTCATTGTGATAGTTGGAGATTTTAAATTAATATTATGTTTAAGAATTATAAATTCATGTTTCTTATCTCACGATTTTTGTTGTATTTCATGCCTAATTATGATTTCTGTATTTTATTTATTGACCCTTAGTAATTACCATTGTCGACCCCTCGTCACTACTTATTCTAGGTTAGACTAGACACTTACTGGGTACATGTCGTTTATGTACTCATGCTACACTTCTGCACTAAACGTGTAGGATCTGAGGCAGGTGCATCTGGTGACCAGTCAGGCGCGTATCCTCGCTAAGCAGAGACTTAGTGGTGAGTTGCTTCCTATGTTCCTGTCTACACCACCTAGGGTCTCTTCCTTTTTGTATTTATCTTTCTGTCTATCTTACTCCAGACAATAGTATAGGAGGTTTTGTATATTCTACTAGTTTGCTCGTGCACTTGTGACACCGGGTTTTGGGACATTCTAGTACATATTTTATGGCTCTTGATTATTCAATTCACTACTTCACTCATTCATTTACTTCATGCTTTACATTATTACAATCAACTACTAATTGTTCCTTTATTAAATAAAATCAATGACTTTAAAAATATTAAAATGAACAATTAAATGGATAGCTCACTGTTGGCTTGCCTAGTGGCGACGTTGGGCACCATCACGGCATAGTGGAAATTGAATCCTGACAGCTTGGTATCATAGCTCTAGTTTCACATAGGTCTCACAAGTCATGAGTGGGCATAATAGTGTCTTGTGAAACATTATGGAGACATCCGTAGTTATCTTCGTGAGGCTATAGTGTGTTAGGAATATTCTCTTTCTTCATCTCCTATCGTGTAGTTGATGTTGTGCTAAGTACGTTTATCTTATTGTCTCATAGATGGTGAGAACGCGCGTGGAAGATGTACCCGACAATGCAGGAGTTGCTCCCCCTCTTGCTAGAGGCCGAGGCAGAGGCCGACGGAGGGCTCCAGCTCATGCTAGAGGACGAGGGTGTCCTAGAGTTTCTCCCATTGTGCCATTAGTGCATTCAGTGGAGGTTCCCGTTATTGAGTAGTAGGATGAGGTACATGCAGCTAAGCCGGACCAGGCGAATTTCATGTCCGCACCGGGATTTCAGGAGTTCATGGGCCGTATACTGTGGTCATGGACTCTATGACGCAGGATGGTTTATTTCGAGCGGACCCAACCACATATCAGGTAGGAGGGGGAGCATAGACCCTTAACTCTAAGGATGCAGGGCACTTTTCTGTCGTATATCAGACCCCAAGTGTACTACCTATGGGCATCGCTTAGCCAGTTCCAATGGCTATACCAGATCCCAGACCAGCCGCGATTAGTGAGCCGCAGAAGCTGTTGGATAAATGACTTGGTTACATCCTCATGTCATTGGCGGTGAGCGAAATGAGGACCCCTAGGACTTTATTAATCGTTGCAAGTACATACTGCACAACATGAGAGTATTTGAGTCCCATAGGTGGACTTCACCACATTTTAGCTGGAGGGCAGATCCCATAGATGGTGGCAGTCCTATCTTCTCAGCAGACCAGCAAGTTCTCCTCCCTTGACTTAGGACCAGTTCACATGTCCCTTTCTGCAGAGATATATTCCACCCTCTTAGAGGGAGGAGTTACGGGGTTAGTTCGATCAGCTCCAGCAAGGTCAGATGCTTGTGACCGATTATGAGGTGAGATTCTCTAATTTGTCTCGCCATGCACTTATGATACTCCCCACCGATGCAAAGAGAGTGCGGAGGTTAATTGTGGTTTTGCCTATGGTATACAGGTTACTATGGCCCGAGAGATTGAGATAGGGACTCCTTACGAGTAGGTTGTAGAGATATCTCGGAGGATCGAGGGTATCCATCAGTAGGTACGAGAGCATGCGCCAAGGGACAAGAAGTCTCGATTTTTCAGAGGATTCAATGGTGCTCTATTTGGGGGAAGAGGTCAGTTTGTGAGGGGACAGTCTAGCAGGCCCATGTATTCAGCATCGCCGCCTTCTCGAGGTGCTCCAGTACGGCCCTATATCAGTGTCATTCCAGAGATCTCATACCGTCTACCAGTTATTGAGGGTTCGTCTAGAGGGTGTTCAAGTCCCCAGGGTCAGACTCGGGGTTAGTCATCTTTCGCACTGAGGGGTTGCTATGAGTGCAGGGAGCTTGGTCACGTGAGGAGATTCTGCCCGGCTTCGGGGCAAGGTAGTACAGCAGGTCCATCAACCCATGATCCCCTCACCAACTACCGCACGAGCCGTCTAGCCGACCACATAGGAAGGGCAGGTGGATAGGCTTCTCCCTAGAGTTAGAGGCCAGTCAGGTGGCGCTCCAGCTGGGTTCTATGCTTTTCCAGCTAGACCAGATGCAGTAGCCTCAGACGCCGTGATCACATGTATCATTTCTGTCTGCGATGTGGATGCCTCGATATTATTTGATCCAGGGCCTGCGTATTCATATGTTTCATCTGTATTTGCTCATTATTTAGGTTTCTCTCGTGAGTTCTTGGGTGCTCCTGTATATGTGTCCACGCTAGTGAGTGATTCTATTATTGTGGGTCGGATTTACCGGTCCTGTATTGTGACTTACTGTGGTTATGAGACCAGAGCGAATCTTCTGTTGCTCGACATGAACAACTTTGGGGTCATCATGGGCATGGACTAGTTGTCTCAGTAGCAGTTCTTGATTGTCATGCCAAGACTGTTACCTTGGCAATGCCATAGATTGGAGTGGAGGGGTTCATCTAGAAGGGTTATCTCTTTCTTGAAGGCTCGATATATGGTCGAGAAGGGTTGTTTGGATTATCTCGTTTGCCTATGGGATACTGCTGCAGAGACTCCCACAACTGATTCATTGCTCGTGGTGCGGGAGTTCTTCAATGTGTTTCCTCCTGACCTACTAGGCATTCCACTAGATCGTGATAGCAATTTCAGTATTGATTTGGCGCCAGGTACCCAGCCTATCTCTATTCCACCATACCGCATGGCTCCGAAAGATTTGAAGAAGTTGAAGGAATAGCTTGAGGAGTTTCTAGCGAATGTTTGTGAAAAAAGAAGGATTGGAGCATGCAGATGTGCATTGATTATCGTCAATTGAACAAAGTTACCATTAAGAACAAGTACCCATTGCTGCGTATTGATGATATGTTTGACCAGTTGCAGGGTAACAGGGTGTTCTCTAAGATCGACTTGAGATCTGGGTATCATCAGCTGAATATTCGTGCTTTGGATATTCCGAAGACGGCTTTCTGGACTAGATATGGTCACTATGAATTTCTAGTGATGTCCTTCGGCTTGACCAAAGCCCAGGCGGTGTTTATGGATTTGATGAACCGAGCGTTCTTGCCATATATTGACTCCCTTTTCATTGTCTTCATTAATGACATAATGATCTACCCGCGTAGTATGGAGGAGAACGAGCAGCATTTGAGAGTTGTGCTTCAGACCTTGCGGGAACAGAAGCTATATGCTAAGTTCTCCAAGTGCGAGTTCTGGTTAGATTCTGTGGCATTATTGGGCATGTTGTATCAGGTGAGAGAATTAAGTTAGATCCCTGGAAGATCGAGGCAGTCCAGAGTTGGCCTCGTCCTACCACAGCGGCCTTTGACTAGATTGACCCAGAAGGGTACTCCGTTCCGATGGTTCGATGATTGCGAGGCGAGATTTCAGAAGCTCAAGACCGCATTGACTACATCACGGTGTCAGTGTTGCCTTCCGGTTCAGGGATGTATACTGTGTATTGCGACACTTCACACATTGTCCTGGGTTGTGTATTGATTTAGGATGAGCGAGTTATTGCATATTCTTTACGTCAGTTGAAGACACACGAAAAGAATTACCCCATACATGATTTGGAGTTGGTCACGATAGTTCATGCTCTCAAGATCTGGAGGCATTATCTTTAATGGGTATTTTGTGAGGTTTACACAGATCATCACAGGTGGCTTGAGTTACTGAAGGACCGTGATATTACCATTATTTATCATCCGGGCAAGAAAAATGTGGTTGCGAATTAGCTTGAGCAAAACGACCGAGAGTATTGGTAGTTTGGCATTCATTTCATCAGAGGAGAGGCCATTGACTTTGGACATTCAGTCTTTGGATAACAGACTTGTAAGGTTGGATTTTTCAAAGCCTAGTCGAGTTCTTGCATGTGTTGTGGCTTAGTATTCATTATTTGAGCGGATCAAGGCTCGCCAATACGATAATCCGCAGTTGCTGGTTCTTAGAGAGACGGTACTATAGGGTGGCACTAAGGAGGTTACTCTCAGTGAGGATGGTTTTCTGCGACTCCAAGGTCTCCTATGTGTTCCTAATGTTGATGGCTTAAGGGAGAAGATTCTGTAGGAGGCACACAGTTCTCGGCATTCTATTTATCCAGGTGCTATGAAGATGTATCGCGACTTGAGGCAGCATTATTGGTAGCGATGGATGAAGAAGGACATAGTTGAGTATGTGGTGAGATGCCTAAATAGCCAGCAGGTTAAGTATGAGCACTAGAGGCCAGGTGGCCCACTTCAGCAGATGGTTATACCATAGTGGAAATGGGAGTGCATCACTATGGACTTTGTAGTTGGGTTGCTGTGGACATTAAGGAAGTTTGATGATGTTTGGGTCATTTTCGACAGGCTGACCAAGTCACCACACTTTATTCCAGTGATGACTAAGTACTCTTCAGAGAGGTTGGCATAGATATACATTCAGGATATTTTCCGGTTGCATGGTGTGCCTATTTCCATCATTTCAGATAGAGGCCCTCAGTTCACTTCGCATTTCTAGAGAGCAGTATAGAGCGGTTTGGGTAACCGGGTAGAGTCAGCACAGCCTTTCATCCACAGACCGACGGACAGTTAGAGTGGGACAGTTCAGATCCTAGAGGACATGCTCAGAGCGTGTGTGATTGACTTCGGAGGGTAGTGGGATCGATTCTTGCCTTTGGCCGAGTTTGCTTATAATAACAGTTACTAGTCTAGCATTGAGATGGCTCCATTCGAGGTTTTATATGGTCATCGATGTTGCTCGCCTAACGAATGGTTTGAGCCTGGCGAGGCTAGGTTATACAGCACTGATTTAATGAAGAATGCCCTAGAGAAGGTAAAGTTGATTCAGGAGCGACTTCGCACGGCATAGTCCAGACAGAAGAGTTACGCGGATCAGAAGGTGATTGATTTATCATATATAGTGTGCGAGAAGGTTCTCTTGAAAGTCTCGCCAATTAAGGGTATCATGAGGTTCAGGAATAAGGTCAAGGTGAGCCCAAGGTTTATTGGCCCATTTAAGGAATTGAGGCAAGTTGAGGAGGTTGCTTATGAGCTTGCTTTGCCTCCCAGTCTATCGGGAGTTCATTCGGTTTTCCATATGTCTATGCTCCGGAAGTACCATGCCGACAGGTCGCATGTTTTGGATTACAGCACGGTTCAGCTAGATGAGAGCTTGGGTTATGAAGAGGAGCCAGTTGCCATTGTTGACAGGCAGGTTTTCCAATTGACGTCTAAGAAGATTTCTGCAGTAAAGGTGCAGTGGAGGGATCAACCAGTCGAGAAGGTGACTTGAGAGATCGAGGAGGACATGCGGAGTAGATTTCCACACTTATTCAGCACTCTTGGTATGATCCTAGACCCGTTCAACGACGAACATTTCTTTTAAGAGGTGGAGAATGTAACGACCCGATCAGTCATTTTGATTTCTAGATCCTCATTACCCTAATTAATACTCCTCATATGTTTGTTTACTGTGTTATGACTTGCAGGGATAGTTGGTTTGGGTTTGGAAGGGTTCGGGTTGAAATAGGAACACTTCGTTCCTTAATAGTGGCCTAAGATGGCCAAGTTTGTCTTGAGTCAACATTTTGAATAAATGACTTGGGAACCGGGATTTGATTCTTCCAATAGTTTCGTACGATAATTTTGGACTTGGGCTTGTGTTCGGATTGAGTTTCGGGAGATCCGGGAGCATTTCGACACTAAATGTTGAAAGTTGGCGCATTGAAGGTTTTCAAGTTCTTTAATTTTGTTTGAAGTAGACTTTGGTGTTATCGAGGTCCGTTTGGTATTCTTACCCTGGGAGTAGGTCCATATGGTTATTTATTACTTGTACGTAAAATTTGGTGTTATTGCAAGTTGTTTAAATAAGATTCGAAGCGTTCGGAGCTAGTTGAAAAGTTTGAAGTTCATAAGTTGATACAATTTATTTTTGCGGTGCGATTCTTAGTTTCGATGTTGTTTTACGTGTCTCGAGGGTTGGATTAGTTCCATATTATATTTATGGACTTGTTGGTGCAATTCGACGGGGTCCCGAGTGGCTCGAGTGAATTTCGGACCACCCGAAGCTAAGTCTGAAATTCTGCTATTGCTGGTTTTGGTTTCCTTCTTCGCAAACGCGGAGGTGGAGTCATGTTCATGGAGAAGGAATTGGGGGCTTTGCATTTTTCCCTACGCGTTCACGAACAACAGGTCGCATTTGCGTGGCCAGGCCCGCGTTCGCGTAGAATAAAAGGCATGGGGTGGGCCAGCCACATTTTCTCTTCGCATTCGCGAAGGGGTGACCGCGTTCACGAAGCTCAAGCTGGGCAAGCCTTCGCGATCGTGTGTCTTTCCTCGCATTCGCGATGAAGATCTCCTGGGCCTAGTCTAGCTTTGCCTTCGTGATCGCGAGGAAGGGTCAATTGGGCAGTGTCTTGATTTAAAGAGGGGACTTATGCTTATTTTTCTCATTTCTCAGTTGTATTGTCCGAATTTGGAGCTTCTTGGGGAGGGGTTTTCATCAAGCATTATAAGATGAGTAATTTCTACCTAATTTAAGTTAAATATACAGATTATGGGTGAATTTTAACATGTAAAATGTGAAAATTTTAGGAATTTATTGAAAAATTTAGGTTAAAAATGGGATTAGACCACAAAAATGATTATGAAAATGGGTATATTTGTATTCGTGAGGTTATGGGTAACATTTAATTACAAAAATTTTCGGAATCCGGGTACATGGGCTAGGGACAAATTTTAGGAATCTTACAATTTAGGTTGGGTAATTACTTTAATAGTTAAATTATAAATTTTTAAGTATATATTGATTAGTTTGTACAATATTGGGCTTGTTTCAGTTTGCGTGGCATCGATTTGAGGCTTTTAGTGTGAATTGTGGATCGGAAAGGAGATTTGGAAACGAGGTAAGTCTATTGCCTAACCTTGTAAGTGGTAATTATCCCCGTAGGTATTGTAAATGGTTATTTGCTAATAAATGTGGGTGCTACATGTGCACAATGTAACGAGAGTCTGTACGTAGCTAAAATCATGCTTATATGTGGGTAGTTTTAGGACTCTACAATGAATAGCTTGTAATATTTGCACCCAACTTGTTAGTATAATTACCTAAATATGGAATTTAAATTAAATAAAGGAATTGTAAAGAATGAGCTTCATTACTTTGAGTCTTGGCAGAATACTTGATTATTAGCGGAACTTATGCCTTCTTTGAATATTATTCTTATGTGGTTCATAAATCGGAGTTGTGGAGTATTCTCTATTCTTGTGGGTCGTGTCGAACACCTCGGCAGTATAATAGATGCATCTATGGTTCATGTGGGTCGACCCTCGGCAGTATATACACTATCCTGGATCGGGACGTACGACCTCATAAATCGTGCGTGATATTGCTCGGAGTCCGATTATACTTGATATTTCTTCTTGATCTGAGAATAGAAAATTACTTGGTGGTTCTTATGTGTTTAAATAGTTGGGCTGTGATAGTTGGAGATTTTTAATTAATGTTATGTTTAAGAATTATAAATTCTTGTTTCTTATCTCACTATTGTTGCTGTATTTTCATGCCTACTTATGATTTCTATATTTTATTTATTGACCTGTAGTAAGTGTTGATGTCAACTCCTCGTCACTACTTCTTCGAGGTTAGACTAGATACATACTGGGTACATGTTATTTATGTACTCACGCTACGCTTCTGCAATAATCATGCAGGATCTGAGGCAGGTGCATCTGGTGGCCAGTCAGGCGCGTACCTCTGCTACCTGGAGACTTAGTGGTGAGCTGATTTATATGCTCCATTCTGCAAACCCAGAGTCTCTTCCTTGTTGTATTTATCTTTTTATCTATCTTACTCCAAACAGTAGTATAGGAGGGTTTGTATATTCTACTAGTTTGCTCGTGCGCTTGTGACACCGGGTTGTAAGAAACTCTAGTAGATATTTTATGGTTTTTGATTATTAAATTCACTCATTCACACTTTTGTTTACTTCATGCTTTACAGTATTTCGATCACCTACTAATCGTTCTCTTATTAAATAAAATCAATAACTTTAAAAATATTAAAATGAACAATTAAATGGATAGTTCACCGTTGACTTGCCTAGCGGTGACGTTGGGCGCCATCACGACTTATAGTGGAAATTGGATCGTGACACCTTCTCTCCTAGTTGGCATGCCATGTCATAACAGCCCATTTTTTAAATAATAAACCTATTTAACTCATTGAACACATTTAACCAAGCTCATGTCTTATGTCCGATCAATCATGACCCGATTGAAAATCGGCAAAGGAATAAACTAGCATGTAATCTAAATGAATAGGTAAAGTTTTAAAATTCAAATTAAATAACAAAAAAATTGGATTTGAGTTACATTTGGGCTTTAGTTTAATATATTGCGAGATATTAATAAGACAAGTTGGGATATCAATATCTTAATGTGAAATAGACTAGCAATATATTATATTTCATAGAAGACTAATAATGTAATATTTCAAAAATAGAATATAGGAGTAATAATACAATATTTTAAAATAAATATTATACTAGTGGAGATTCTATATAATCGGCACGAGAAATTAAAAGATCTCGATGGTACGAAAATAGAAATACCAAAAAATTACACAGTACGTATTTAAGGATAAATAACTAAAAGTCCAAAGGAAAAATTTACACTGGCTTTATGTTTTTTTAAAATATGCGATTCGACTAGATTTTTTAAAAGTTAAACTATATGAGAGAATCTATGTGTCATCTGCGGAATTCCATAATGTGTAAAGAATATGTTGTTTAATGTGAAAAAGAATAAAAAGATTTAAATCTGAATAGAAAGATAAAAATACTTGAATTTTAATTTAAATTGAAAGAAAATTAATTTGAATTGAGATTAAAAAAAACCTTAGATTTGAAAAAGTGGTTTAATAGAAAGTATGATTCGGTTCCTTTGTCGTTCTTTAACCCCGTCATATTTGATTGGGTATGTAATATTGATTTGGTTAAATGGGTTTGGTGAGTTAATTATGTCCATTAATTAAAAAAAATTGGCTTTAATAACATGGCATGTGAACTATGAGAGAAGAAGGCTTTTGAGGTGTTTAGTGAATGATTTTATTGTCTTAAAAGAAACAAAAGTGATTTAAGCAATTCTCAAAATTTGAGTAACCATTCAAGGGATTAACTTGAAATAGAGTATTGAGCTGTTCTTATTCTTCTATGGAGGATTCACTTGTTCTTTTAAGTCGTTTCTTTTTGTACTGGTCGTTGCCTTGTTGGTTACGAGAAGTAGTTATTATTTCAGTTATTTCAATTATAGTGAACTTGTATATTGCTTCTGTTGATTGAATTAGCGGAGATTATTTATGTTGTAGTCAATAGCTAGACTTTAACTTTCACAATTCGCTAGATTTCATGCCTTCACTATCCGAAATACTCGACTAATGGGACATCAACTACTATACGACATATTCAAAACCAGAACACATCACTGTTCGATTGTTATTGGATCTTGCTTATTCACATACATAATAAGGCTTTTTTACTTTATCCACCACTTTGAGCCAAGTTACTATGCTTTTTAGGTTATAACATAGGTAAATTTCTATGTTTAATTGTTAGTTAAGTTGTAGGTAACACCTAGGGGCATACCACACCATAGATACCATTATTCATCAGAGAGGGTAAAAGATAAAATAGAAAGAAAAAAAAACACAATTGCTACTATTTAGTACAAACATTGAAGGAGGCCTAAGCCAAATGAGTTTTGACTTTTCCAATAATTATAAAGCAGGCGTCTTGATAGAATAATAACAATTTCTTTTCTACTACTAGTACTAGTAGAATAATACGTTACAATTTCTTATACACGACTTTAGAAAGAGGGCATGTTGTACCTACAAATCGGACAAGACCCACGTATCCCCAACCACTTCTTGTTAATACAATTGGAATGAAAACGATGGTTACATGGCATCTCTTTAGCTTGGGCACCCACTTGAAATTCCAACAAACAAATAGCACATTCAGTAGTGTCTTGTTCTACAATATCAACAACCGGCAATGCCTCTATCGAATCCTTTGTCGCTGGTAAAAGCCGGCCTATTTGGCGTACGCCTTCAGTCAATGCCGGCGGAAGGATGCTGGACAATGAATTAAGTAGGTATTCTACATCCGCTCTAACGCGCCTCAACAGTTCGATTGATGATTCTGAATTAATATCCTCTATAGCTGATATTGATTCACGATGTTCGACGATTTATATTAGTTTATATATCTATGTTAGTTCATTCAGTAGCACATTCAATAGCTCATATATATATATATATATATGTGGATCGTGTGCAGATATATTTAATATCTTACCTTTACTACCTCCTTCTTGGAGTTTAATCGGTTCTTCAATAGGCATTCTTTTACCCATTGATTTTACATATATATATATATATATATATATGTTAGTTCAGTATTCATGTATCCATGGCAGACCAATATTCATTCAATGCAGTAATCATTCAGTTCAATATCTCAAGAGTTCAGAAATCATGTATTCATTCAGTTTAGCATGAAAGTAATAATGCAAGTTCATGTTTCCACCAGACCCGTTTAAGGTCCGAAGTTAGCAGAATTTATAGTTCAGGACAATCATTCGAGGACGAATGATCCCAAGAGGGAGATAATGTAACTGTACATTCGGATAAGGTGTGAATATGTTAAATGGATATTAATTTGATATTTTGGACATATGAAGTCCTATCAGGATGAGTATGGGTGAAAATAGTTGTTTCAAAATCAAGATGGAAAGTGAGGTGCATAAGATTCGACAAAATCGACTAAGTTTGCAGAAGGTCTGTCTTCCAGAAGATTTTGGTGAAAATGTATTAGGAATTTGGGAAAACTCAAAACATAAAAATTGTAGGCCCTTGAAATATTTTTCCAACTATATATTGTGGAGCCCAAACGGAGCTCTTTGAAAAATGTTATGCGCATTTTACAGAACAGTGCGCAACCACCGCGCCGGAACCGCGCCCCGTACCGGGACCGCGGTCATGAGGCAGTGTTCCTGCTATTTACCGCGGTCGGGACCGCGGTCAGGCCTACAGGGACGCGGGGGCGGACTTGGGGAGTCATTTTTTTAGCCCTATTTCGTCCCCCACAACCCCAAAACATAAAAACTTGCTCTAGAAGAGGAAACTCTCAAAAACCTAACTCCTTAAGGGTTCCTCCACCATCCAAGGTAAGTTCTAATGGTGATTCTAAGTTAATTTTAATTTTTCAACATCTTATTAACATGGGTAAACCCTCCATATTATTAGATATTCGATCGGTTCATCATAGTGAGAGAAGGAACCCTAGAACTCGAATTCAAGGGGATTGAACTTCAAAGAGGTAATGTCTTCACCCTCTAATTGATTCTAACATTGATTTAATAATTATAGACCCTATTTTATGAGATAGGAGTTGATGGGTTTGATAGAAAAGCATGACCGGATTATAGGTTTAGTGTGTTGATTGTTGATTGTTGATTATTGGTTAAGGGTGTTGTTTACCTTATGGGTGACGAAGAATAATGTTGATTATAACCATTTGAGACTTTAGAATTTATCTAGGAGCAATAGAATGGGTTATTGGGTGTAGAAATACCATTATTAAGGGATATGAAGCTTTATGCCACCAAGTGTTTGATAAAATACCTAAGTGACCAAAACATGACTATTGTAGCTAATTTGGAATCCCTTTGACTTGTATTGATATAGATTAAAGTTGAAAGGGTTGGCGAATGTTGTATTACGCTCAAGAGTAGGAAGTTAAGATATGTGAGGCTAACTCTCTAGTTTGAGAATGTTAATGATTCTCCCTACACTATGTTTCTTTTACCACGTTACCAATTGCCTCAGAAATATAGTTAAGCCTAGTTCCTTGAATAGTTGCAGAACTTCTATTCTCTATCTTCGCAACTCTTTCATGACTTTCATTCTGAACGTTGTGAAATCAGTGTGTAATCAATATAGAATAGAGTTGATGCCCATGAGTCTCAGTCTAGATTACTCAACATGTCATAAACAATTGAAATTTCAATCTTCATAATCAGTTCATGAATACTTATCTCAGTCTAGCTCTATTCAGCATTCAAGTACCATGTAACTCAGTATGGTTCAGTATTTCAGCATCATGTATTTCGGTATGATTCTCAGTTCCTGAATATTGAACACCTGTATTTGAGTCTGAGGCCGTATTTTATATGCTTATGCATGTTTGGGCCTAAGACCGTAGTTTATGCTTTATGCATTCGGGCCTGAGGTTGTAGTTATGTATACGTATGC
This sequence comes from Nicotiana paniculata, assembly GCA_005239505.1. Classification (NCBI taxonomy): domain Eukaryota; kingdom Viridiplantae; phylum Streptophyta; class Magnoliopsida; order Solanales; family Solanaceae; genus Nicotiana; species Nicotiana paniculata. The sequence continues at coordinate 27,155 of ML352421.1, read as the reverse complement.
TTGGGTCTGAGGTCGTAGCTTGTGCACATATATGTTGGGCCCGAAGCTGTAGCTTATTCAGATAAACAGGTTGTTCATCATTCAAAAGAGGGAGTATTCATATCCTTACTTCCTTAGTTCAGTTCAATTACCAGTTATCAGTTCAGTTATCAGTTATCAGTTATCATTTCAGGTTCAGTTTAAATAGTTATCATTTCAGTTATCAATTATCAATTCTCAGTTATCATCTTAGTTTCAATTTCAGCATTTATAATTCTTTCTTTCAGTTGCTTTACATACCAGTGCAATTCAAATGTACTTACGTCCCTTTTTGCCCGGGGCCTGTATCTCACGATGCAGGTAATGATTTACAAGTTGACGATTCAGAGCGCTAGGATTCTCGTACCAGCTATTTGGTGATCCCTAGTTCTTTCGGGGCATTATCATTACCTTATAGTCTTCAGTATTTTTAGACAGTCAGTGTTTTCAATACTTCATTAGAGGCTTCATAGACTAGAGTAATAGTTAGACAAAGTCGCAGGCTTTTCATATTAAGCTATGTTGGCTACAAATATATTTCAGAATTGTATTAGTATTTCCGCACGTTGATTTATATCATCCAGACTTTTAGTATATCAACATGTGTTAATTTATCTTCCGCATTCAGTATGTTATGATATCACATGTTGATTCAGCCAGCCAGTTGGTTCGCTCGGTCACATGTAGTCAGGCACCGAGTGTCGTGTTACGTCTGGGCCCAGGTTCGGGAAGCTTGGTATCAGAGCACTAGGTTCAAGAGTCCTAGGGAGTCTATGAAACCGTGTTTAGTGGAGTTTCCTTTATATGTGTGTGTCGGTCACTCATATAAACGGTTAACTACCAAGATATCCAGGATTGTCTCATTTCTTTCAACTCTAGATCGTGCCATGAAGCTTAGAGCAATAGGTAACCTTCTCTTCGTATCGAATTCCAGACGTATCGAATACCCAAGCGACGGGCAAGAAAAATCCAAGGTTCTAGAGAGGATAGTTTCCTATTGGGGTATAATTATGGAGTACAAGTTAGTAACAAATGAGACTTGAGAGGATGTTGGACGTGAGATGCAATGGATAGTAGTACGGATTAGAGCATAACCTTATCAAAAAGTACAAAAATAGTTATCATATTCTATGGTTATCAATTTACCTCAATTACCAGCTTTACAATCTTTCAGTTAGCAAATTTATGGTTATTCAGGATGCCAGTTATTAGTTATTCAGTTACTACATCTCCAATTTTCAGTGTATCAAAATTCTGATGACTGATGAGTATACAGTAATCATTTTATTCACTTTATATATATATATATAAAAGTAAAACTAACTTAAATATAGAATAAAGTTATCATACATTATTGGCATGTATTAGTTTGCCACCAGTTATATATGGTCGCACAATTAGTTTTATCTATCATAATATTTTCAAATAAGTGTATCTTATCCATATATTATGACTTCCCTCGGTATTATTTGAAAAACTTTCTCTTCTCAAAAATCAAGTAAGTGTTATTCTTATATATATCTCAATACTGAAATTAGTTATTTACATAAGCTTTTTCCTTTTTTCTTTTTATTCTTTGTCCATATTATTGCATTACCATAACTGAAAATTATCCATATCGTGCCTGCTACTCCCATTATAATATATTATAGATAAATTTAGTTTTTTTCTTGTAATAAATTTTTTATTTGCTTTTATTCTTTTATTCTACTGCTCAGATTATTGTCTAAATTTATCAATAATATTTTTAATATTATTTATTTAATATATTCATTTTTTTTAAACTTAATTCAAAGTATAAAACTTACACTCTCTATTTTCCTTTTTTATATTATATTTTCTACTATAAAACTTTTATATAATCATTTTATTCGGTGTTTAATATAATAATAGATTAAAAATAAAAGTGCATATGCTCATACTTTATACTTTACCAAAATTTCAAAGTACTGTTTTTGTCCTTGGAGTTTTCTTTGCTTATTTAAAAGCTTGGATAAAATTTATTTATTTTATTTTTCAATTCAAAAGCTTGGATATAATTTGAATTAATTTGGTGTAACAAATAAATGGACATAAGATATGTGAATATTATTATTATTATTATTATTAGCAGCAGCAACAGCAACAGTAGTAATGATAGTATATACTCAAATCAAGTTTTTTTATTTATCTATATTTATATCTATGGATCGACTTAAGTTTAATTCATTTGAATAAATAAAATCACATTGCCGCTTGGTTTGTTGCCGATATAATTTCTTTAATCGTGATTTCTCTTCACAATCAACGTAATGTTATTATTTAATCTAAAAAATAACTTTATTTGTATGTAACGTATTAGATAAATTCTAATAAATATAAATGGTTAATAAAATACTAATTTAAAAAAGACACGTACTTGCATGATACTGTATTTAAGATAAATCAAACTTGTGTTATATAAGAGCTAAAATCTATCTCAACCTCCCTTTCAACTGATAATATTCACTGTAATGAAGGAGCCTAAACGGAATTGAAATAATGCAAGATCTATATTAAAATTGCCATGTAAGATTAAAAAAAAATTGAATAATAAAAGATTTCATTTACTAATGAGATTGCATATATAGTTCTTAACCGATTTTTTTTTATTTGACAATATCCCTACAAACTCTCATTAATATTGCCAAGTGGCTTTTTAATAGTTTAACACTTGGTTTAACCATATATATATGGTAACTTTATTCCTTTAATATATATATAGAGAGAGAGAGAGAGATTATTTCAGTATAGCTATATACTCCTATAATACATCATATACCATAGTGGTATACTATTGGGTAACTGTATTTTTCGATTTTCAGCTAAAAATTTCGATCTCAATCACCTCAAAGCAGCTTCAAATGCGATCACATTTTTGTATGAACTTTCAGAAGGTACTATAAACAATATTTAATAATACCACACTTTGATATTGTAACGACCCGGACCGGTCGTTTTGAGAATTTAAGTTTCGTCCAGCGGCATAAGGTCTTGAGAAACTTCGTATTAAATGTATTGACTTGTGTGCGTGGTTGAATTCAGTTACAGGATAATTCTGAGTCAAATCGGAAGAAGGATTCAAGTTTTGGAAGCTTAAGCGGTAAGAGTTGACCGAAATTTGACCTTTGTGTAAACGGCTTCGGAATAGGTTTTGGATGATTTCAACAGCTTTGTATGGTGATTTTGGACTTAGGCGTGCGTACAGATTTGAATTTTGAGGTCTGTAAGGTGATTTGAAGCATTTTGGTGAAAGTTGAAAAAGTTGAAGTTTGGAAGGTGGAAAGGATTGAGCAAGAGTTGACTTTGGTGATATCGGGGTCAGAATGCGATTTCGAGCGTTGGAATAGCTCCATTATGTTGTTAGGTTCAAAAAAGTAAATTCTTTGGGCATGAATATTGAAGGGTAAATAGATTGGGCTTAACGGGTATAAAGTAAGATTTTTCCTAAATATCAGATGGACTAACTTGAATTGTGCCCACATTGTCACGTAGAGATATCAAAATGGGCTAACATAGTCCAGCCCAGGGCATGCCTCACGGGCCATGAAATTTGATGGGTTAGGACGGGCCGGAAAGGGCCTCAAAATAGTCAGTCCAACCTAGCCTTAAGCAGGTCGAAGGTTGGGAGGGGCTAACCCTTCATTTTTTTCAATCATTTTTTTAATGAAGTTTTTTATATAAATATATATTATATTATGAATTTTTATTTAGTACTCCGTTATAGATAAGCTTCCTGAATAAGCTTATCCATATGGGACTCCGCCGTAAATATATTTATTTATTTGGTACTCTATTGGAAATAAGCTTCATGAAGAAGTTTATTATTTCGGTACTATATTATGGATAAATATTACCTCTGGTAGAAGATTATCTATATCTGGTATAGTAGCAGCTTACAAGCAGCTTGCAGTAGCAGCTTACACAGCAGCTTCCTTCTTCTATAAATAGAGGAGATTTCGGTTCATTATGTACATCAGTTTGAAAGTTGAATAATATATCACTCTCTCTATATATATATATTTGTCTTTGGTTTATTTACTTCACAGCTGTTATTTTATAACATGTTATCAGCACGATGCTCTAACCAACTGAGCACTTTATTTGAGTTTAATTTCTTATACATGAAGCAACTCACAACCACAAAGAAGGAGAGAAAAACATTGCTCTCAGTGTTCATCTCCGATGTAGGGCGACGCTCTTACGTCTGTGGTTAGATATTATTCATTCCAAGCATCATAAGGCAGATTATATCCTTGAGGTGGTGAGCTTGTCTTCTCGAGGGTAGTGATGTGGATATCACTTACGTCTGGAGTGGCCAAATTTGTGTAAAGTAACTTGAGCCTTTTGCTTATTTTTGGTTTAATATCTTTATCATCGCTTGCTTGGTTATATGCTATGTATACAATACCTATTTTGGTATTTATTTTTAGCCTAATTATATTAATAAAGAATTACAAAGTGGATAACATTGTTAGATCAACTTAAACTCCAGCAGAGATCGCAAGAAATATACAAACACCAGAAGTGGTTATGTTTCGTATATCTCATTGTAACAAAATTTTGTTAACTACCAGAAGTGGTATATGCCTATCACCACCAGAAGTGATAATTTAGGCTTTCTATGATTACAATTGAAGATAAGTTAGAGAAAATTTCTCTATATTACTTGCATGCCTCGATTTGCTCTTGAAGTAGCATTATCTTAAAAGAGGTTCTAAGCCATCACACAATTTGGTGTGATTAATGCACGTTTAGATAATTATGTTCGGTTCTAAAAGGATGAGAACTTTTGCCAAATATTAATCAATTCCCTGAAGTGAATATGATAATATTAATAAAGCCCGTAAATATGAACGCGCTTTTGATGTAAATATATTACAATTTACCTCCAGAAGAGGTAATATGACAGAGTGAATATATATATATATATATATATACTCAATATTTTGTATTTTAAATTTGCTCCTGAAGAAGTAACACAATTGAAATTTCCTCCTGAAGTAGGAAAATATTATGAAAATGTATCTTTCTGTGCTTAAATAAAATAATGAGCTATTCAAAGTTATTTTGTAAGCATATTTTCATTCCCTGGAGTGAATGAAGAAATACCACAACTCACCTCCTGAAGAGCTAGAATAACAGAGGATATAACTATTATTTTGTGGCATAAAAATCATTGTCGCACGTACCTGTTTTACGTAAAACATCTTGAATAATTTTATTAAGTATCATTCTAAGGCAAATGCATTCTTGTAGAATGCTTTCTACTGCAACACATTAATATATTATGGTTAGTCATTGAGTTTCCTGAAGGAAATAACAACTCGTGCATCTTTCCTTAAAAGATGCAATGACTATGTGGTTGTCGCATTGATACAAAATTTTCAGATGTTAATGGTATTTCTCCTTGAAGGAGATATTAGTCACAAAGTTATAAATTAAGATTTAGCTTTATATTGTTTATTTTATTATGATTTTCTCTCATGATACCAGAAGTGTCTGAGCAATATTTGATAGTACAAAATGTATCAACAACTCCTGAAGAGCTAATTGTTTGTCTAGAAGACACATGACACCTGTAGTGTCTGATAAATATTAGATTTTGGATAATAAATAAAGGCTCTAGAAGATTTTATATACAAATATGTCATTCATATTATATGATTAATATTTTGTAGTAAATCTGAAGTTTATTAATACAAATGGCTATCATATTGAAACTACAAATGATTGGAAGATTGAAAATCTTCATGTTTCCACAATCATAAGGGGTAAATAAATATGTATGTGAGAAGTTACCCGCTTTATTCTTCAATCTGTACGACATCATGTATCACAGTAAACCAGAAGTTTACTAATACAAAAGCAGTCACAGTAAACCATAAGTTTTACTGAGGCAAAAGTAGCTACAGTAAATCAGAAATTTGCTAAATACAAAAGTAGCCATAGTAAATCAGAAGTTTACTAATGCAAAAGTTTATGATATAGTAAATTAGAAGTTTACTAAGAGATAGCACATGCCATGATAAACATGAAGTTATCATTTTCCATTTTTAAAATGAGCTATTTGAGAATTCAAATAAGCATATACCAAAGAATTAGAAGATTCTTCAAGAATTCTCTTGTATTGCTTGTTCTCAAAATAAATTGATTATACCAGCTAAAGTTGGGACTAAAACCCCTGAATTCTGAAATATATGAAAGGTGAATATGGGCTCATTCACCTATCATGTGAACCACTTAGAGATGCATATATGAGATGGTTACACGTGCGTTTATTGTCAACCTGCAGTTTGACATTTGAAATTGCTTTTATCAATTAAGAGCATAATTTTCAGATTATGAAATCAAGATAGTTCATATTGATGATGCTAGTTTATATCCAAGCTAGTTTAGCATTGAATACCTCTTATTAATGGCTAAACTATCGCTTATGAGAACAAAGCCTCATGTGTTGGTCTAAGATTTTCTAAATTGCATATAGCATCACTTGTTGCATCAGACCAATAAAATATGATAAGTCCTCCCCTCACAATTGGTTTAGGATCAGAAATCAAATATTCTTACTATCTTTTGATGTGTGGTATATGATTAATTTCTCTACCACAATGCACAAAAATATGTTTCCCAAAGAATATTGGGAATATATATTAGTTTTTTTAACATTTGGGGGATGGAATAAACATATGAAAAATATGCTATATTAATTGAATTATCATTAACATGATCCTCACTCAGAAGATAATTCAAGCCATATGTCAGATGCATTTGCTGATCTAAAATTAAATATCATATTTCAGCTGCAAATGCTCCTATTAAAATTAAAGTCCCTGAAGGATGGTGTTTACTGTACGCATGAAGCATGGTAGACCAATGGGTTCCAAAGGTAACGATCCTTGAGAAGGATATGATCAAAATGATCATAATAAGGAGGAAATAAACTCTAGAAGAGTCCACGACATAACATTTCATGAAACTTCTGAACAAGTTCAGGTACCTGAAAATAAAAAAAAGTGATGATATCTCAACAAGTTATGTCACTAGCGAACCGATATGAAATGATCGTCGACGATATATTTGATACAATATAGTGGACAATATTGTAAAAGATTGTGAGGATCGGACTTGTAGTCCAGACACCTGAAGATGTCATGCCATTAAAATGTAAGTCATAACCTATATGACTCATTTGATTAATTTTATATGAAGGTCCCTGAAGGATTTAAAATGCCTGAAGCATATATTTCAAAGTCTTGAGAAATGTATTCAATCAGATTACAAAGATCTTGTATGGTTTAAAGGAATCTGGGCACATGTGGTATAATCGTCTCAGAGCATATTTGCTGAAAGAAGGTTATATAAATGATGTTATTTATCCATGTATTTTTAGAAAAAAAAAATGAATTCAGAATTTGTTATACTTGTTGTTTATGTTGATGACATAAATCTTGTTGGAACTCCAGAAGAGCTCCAAAAGGCAATTGAATATCTTAAGAAAGAATTTGAGATGAAAGATCTTGGAAAGACATAACTTTGTCTTGGGCTACAAATTGAACATTTAGCATATGGGATCTTTATCCATCAATCTGCCTATACAAAAAAGGTCTTAAAATGCTTTTACATGGACAAAGCGCACCCATTAAGTACACCAATGGTTGTTCGATCACTTGAATTGAGTAAGAATTTGTTCCGACCTCCAGAAGAGGATGAGGAACTCCTTGGTCCCGAAGTACCCTATCTCAGTGCGATTGGTGCACTAATGTGTCTTGCTAATGCTACAAGGCCTGACATATCATTTTCTATTAATTTACTAGCAACATATAGTTCTTCTCCTACACGGAGACATTGGAACGAAATTAAGCATATATTGCGATATTTAAAGGGAACTCTTGATATGAGTTTGTTTTATGATAACAAAGATAGTGCAAATTTTGTTGGTTATGCAGATGCAGGTTATTTATCTGATCCCCTTAAAGCTCGATCTCAAACCGGGTACGTATTTACATATGGAGGTACTGTCATATCATGGCGCTCCACAAAATAATCTATTGCTGCTACTTCTTCAAATCATGTTGAGATAATAGCTATTCATGAAGCAAGTAGGGAATGCATATGGTTGAGATCAATAATTCATTTTATTCGAGAAAAATGTGATTTGGAATGTGAGAAAAGGCCCACAAATTTATGAAGACAATGCTGCATGCATAGCCCAATTGAAGGGAGGATTTATAAAAGGAGATAGAACAAAGCACATTTCACCAAAATTATTCTACACACATGATCTTCAGAAAAATGGTGACATTGATGTGCAACAAATCCGTTCAAGTGACAATCCAGCAGATTTGTTCACTAAGTCTTTGCCAACTTCAACTTTTGAGAAGATGATATACAAGATTGGAATGCGGGGACTCAAATATTTGAAACAAGGTTTTCATCAGGGGGAGTAAAATACGTGATGCACTCTTTTTTCCGTACTAAGGTTTTTTCCCACAAGGTTTTCCTTTTAAGGTTTTTAGTGAGGCACCTAGCAATGCGTATTACTAAATATGTGTACTCTTTTTCCTTCACTAGAATTTTTTTCCACGGGATTTTTCCTAATAAGATTTTAATGAGGCACATTATCTTTTAGTGAACATCCAAGGGGGAGTATTATAAATTTATATTATATTATGGATGTTCATTTAGTACTCCGTTATAAATAAGTTTCCTGAAGAAGCTTATCCATATGGGACTCCGCCGTAAATATGTTTATCTATTTTGTACTCTATTGGAAATAAGCTTCTTGAAGAAGCTTATCATTTCGGTACTCCGTTATGGATAAATCCCCTGATAGAAGATTATCTATATCTGGTATAGTAGCAGCTTACACAGCAGCTTGCAGTAGCAGCTTACACAGCAGCTTGCAGTAGCAACTTCCATAAATAAGATTTCAGTTCATTATGTACATCAGTTTGAAAGTTGAATAATATAAAACACACATTCTTTCTCTCTATACTTGTCTTTGGTTTATTTACTTCACAATCGTTATTTTATAACAATTTTTTCCAATATAAATTCGAACCTATAATTTTGTAAAATTTATTAATATTTCTGATATATGATGATGTGTAAGTAAGTAAAGATTATAAAATTATAAATTTACCGTAAAATATGTCAATATTATATAAAACTTCATTCTATTCAATTAAGTCCACTCTATTTGCAAACAAAAGGATTTTAGTTGTTAATAAAATTTAAAACAGTCAGCTAAATTCTAAGAATTACCGATCAATAATCGAAATAAAGGAAAAGACACTTCACAAAAAGAAATCCTAACCCAAACTATGGACATATGCATATCAAGACATACTTACATAATAGTCACATACATGTAGAATATGGTTAACATAAAAAAAAAATAAACTGAAGGGTTAATAAAACAACATGAACGGTATTCTTCTATTTTGTTGAAACAAAATTTAAGCAAAGTACTGAGAATGTACGAAAACACAGTACTTATTCCGACTACGAGATAAATAAAAGAGTTAGGCATATTCATCTCAAGAAACCATATTATAATAACTCTACTCAAAAGACTCAGATGATTATTATTACACGTGAGTAAGACTTGACTCTTTGACTCTTTCTTTATTTTTTTATTTTTAAATTTAAATTTAATTTATTTGTGTTATTCCCACGTGTCAGCCCGGCCTAGCTTCGATAAAGCTTCAAGGGCCAGCATGCTAATTTGAGTCGGGCCTATAAGCCTCACTTTTAAATTGACTAAAAAATATTTGAGAATTTTATCTTCCATAACAAAAGTATACACCCTATTTATTATAAACCAAAATCATTTTAAAATATTATTTTCTATAGCCACCTTTTATATTTTATAACAAAATAAGAATTTTATGATATATACTACCATTGAGGCATGAAATAAGGAATGAAATGCGCTATTTATGTTTTTTTTTCTCTTAGGCAGCTGGACATAGCTATTTGTAAGGGATTGTCGTTACAGTATTCATGAATACATAGCGCGAACACATGTGAATACATGCGCGTACAGCTGCACTGCCCTGATTTTAGACGCTTTTTACTGTTGTAATACAACAACACGAATACATGTGAATACATGCATATACATGTGAATACATGCACTTACAACTGGACTGCCCTGATTTTAGGCGCTTTTTACTGCTGCATTCATGAATACAACAACTCGAATACATGTGAATACATGCATTTACAACTGGACTACCATGATTTTTGTGATGACCCAAGGGGTCATTTTGTGAATTTAGACTCCGTTCTATGCTTAATAGTCATAAAAAGACTAATTTTAAATACCTCGATTTGCGTGCGCAGTCCGAGCGTGAAACCGGAAAGCTTTTATGTGATAATATGAGAAATAGTGATATCTAGAATTTAAATTTGATTATAGTTGACTTTGATCAACATTTTGAGTAAACAGACCCGGATCTGTGTTCCGACGATCTCGAGAGGTTCGCAGTAAAATATTGGACTCGAGTGTATGCCCGGAAATGAATTCCGAGGTCCCAAGCCTTAGAAATCAATTTTTGAAAGAAATTATTTTGCTGAATTATTAATGAAATAAAGAAATGAATTAACGTTTGAAACCGTTGGTATAGGGACCGTATTTTTGGTTCTGGAGCTCGATAAAGGTTTGTTATGATATTTAAGCCTTGTCTGCAAAATTTGGTGAGAATCGGAATTTATTTGACGTGATTCGGGCGTCCGATCGATAAATAGTGAACTTTAAGTGTTCTTGAGAAAAATAATGAGTTTTGAGGTTTAATTCATAGTTTTACATTTTATTTTCATGATTTGATCACACGAGCAAGTCCGTATGATAATTTTAGACTTACGTGCATGTTTGGTTTAGAGCCCCGAGGGTTCGGGTGAGTTTCAAATAGGTTTGGGTTGTGTTGCGCTCGTTCTTTCTTCTGCTTCGACGTCGTTTCTTCAAGCATAAATGATATTATATGGAATAAATAAGCTTCGATTTCTGTTTTGAATGAATTATTAGATCCGTATCATAGTTACGGACCCGTAGAAAAAAAAATCATCGAATTTGGACATCGTATGAGGATTTTATGATCATTTTACTAAGGTTGCCAGATTTTTCAGGTTAATTACGAAATTGGCACTGACGGCGTATTAAAAATCTGCACTAATTGCAAATATTAAAACCTACATATCTCCTTCATTATAAGGTCAAATTGAGTGATTCAAAAGCCTAACTTGACTAAAATATCACAAGGAATCCATTGGAGGTATAAAAATTGAGTTTCGAGATTGGTTGGCACGATAAACGAAGCAGAATAGCTGACAGAAGAAAAATATAAAATAACCAGATTTCTTCTTGTTCATATTTTCAAACCCTGCCGCCCTAGGAACGAATTTCTTCACCAAATATCATCCCCAAGTCATAGGTAATCAATTCTAAACTTTACTCTTTCAATTACTCATTGTTTTTCATCACTTTTAAATCAAAAACTAAGAATTTTCATGTTAAAAAATTGAAAGTTTGGGTAGAATTAGAGAATTTTATAAAAATTAAATCTTTACCTCGAATTGAGGTAGGATTTCAAAATTAATTGTATATTTGAGTTCGTGGGTGAATGGGTAAACGTAATTTGGTACTAACCCCGAGTTTAGACCAAGCAGGCCCGAGGTCGGGTTTTCATTTTTTTTAGAAAACTTAGGAAAAATTATAATTTTCAATAAAATTTGTTCCTTTAGCCTTAATTAATGATATTGAGTTAATTATGATTAGATTCGAGCAAGTTAGAGCAAGATTCTAAAGGAAAAGCCATAATTGAGCAGTGGGTGGCCTGCGAAATTGAGGTAAGTGTTTGGTCTAACTTTGACTTGAGGGAATAGGAATCCCTACTTGTTTGCTATGTGAAATGCATGTGTGTGGTGTATAGGTGTGGTGACGAGTATCTATGTACCACCAAATTGCCTGTTAAACATGATCTCTTTCCCGTTCCCAACTTAATTGATTCTTGTCTTAATTGTTCTATGTTCATTATTGTTTCTATGACTACGCGACCTTGTTATTTTGTTGTTAAATATTGTTGTGACTAATTTAGAAAGAGTATTGGTTGTTTTAGCTGGTTCCCTTGTAGTACAAAACGGTTGAGTGGTTTGGCATTATTTTTACGAGATATATATATATATATATATATATATATATATGCATATTTATGTTCCTGTTGGTTTCATGGTTGAGAGGATACTGATGAAGTTATGAGAAAAATACATTTTCTTATTTATAATTGTTGAGACAAAAATATTGTGAAAGACTTGACCTAAATTGTGAAATTTATAAATAAATTGATATGAGATGTTTTGGTGGGAGCGGGTTGCACGCTGACACAGGGAGTGATAAGGGTGGACATGTGGGATAGGGTTGCACGCCGTAACAGGAGTAATAAAGGTGATATATTTAGGGAGGAGCAATAAGGGTGGACAGGTGGGAGCGGATTGCACGCCGCAACAAGGAGCAATAAGGGAGGACATTTATATTTTTACTGAATTTCAAAGAAAATAAAGATTTGAAAGGATTTAAAGTTTATTTTACTATTCTTCATATTTTCGACACTACTTTTATTTAAAGTTAAAGTTTGGAAACTTGGAAATTTTTTTGAGAATTGATTATAGCTGAGACCTGGAAAAGGCGGCTGAGTTATTTTATTGTCGTTGCAGTATTTAATTATTTGTTTAGATTTCCTTCTTGATTCATATATTATTGTCACATATTATATTGCTAAATCCCGACGTAGCCTCGTCACTACTTCGTCGAGGTTAGGCTCGGCACTTACTCAATACATGATGTCAGTTGTACTGATACTACACTCTGTACTCTTTTGTGCAGATCCAGGTACTAGCCAGCAATAGAGATTTTTAGAGCAACCATCTATTCATTCGGATACACGATGTATATCTGCCAGCGTTCGCAGATCCCGAGAGTCTTCTCCTATTTTTATAAAACTGTTTTAGTATATTCTGAACAGTTACACTATTTCTTTCAGCCTAGTATTTGTAGTATTCTTTAGTAGTTTGTGAATTGTGACACCAGACTCTGGGGTAGTTCTAGATTTATTTAATTAGTTCGTGGCTCGCTTAATTTATTGTTTATTTATTTTATATTTGGAATTATTTATTGAAATCCATTAGATCGAGTTTAATTTAAAAATTGTTCTATCCGGTTTAAATGATTAATTGACGAAAATAGTTGAGCGAACTTTAACATTGTCTTGCCTAGCAAGTGTGGTGTTAGGCGTCATCACGATCCCTAAGGTTGGGGGAATTTGGGTCGTGACAATTTTATGCGCTTTTTGCTGTTGTACATGAATACATGGCGCGAATACATGTGCGTGCAGCTGGACTGCCCTGATTTTAAGTATTTTTTGTTGTTGTATTCATAAATACAATTGCGGGAATACATGTAAATACACTACCGTAACAACTGAATAATAGCTATATGAGGAAATTATGTATATGATAACTATAAAAAGTTAATAGCCATTAAACAATATTGATTTTTGAAAATTCCTCTATTTCTTTAGCCTTATTCTACTCAAATAGCGGGCTGAGTTGGACTGCATCGTAGGCCAGACCCATATTGACGGCTGTATTGTCATGCCATGAAAATATGCCAGTTTTCACCAGTTGGTGGGATCATATTTCATGGACCTAATTTCGCCGTCCATACTTTGAAATAACAGTAATAATTCTAAACCAAAATATTAATAGGCCTTTAAAGCACTCCGAATCCATGCGATGCGCTAAACTATTTTATCATGAACTTTTCTATTTTCTTCTTTTCCCATTTTTAGCTGCTGAAACTTTTAGAAACAATTATGGAGAGGTACAAATGGGGTACTCCAACCAATTTTAACCTATCTTTTTATTTTCTTGCGTTTATAGCATGTTTCGTATATNATATATATATATATATATATATATATATATATATATATATATATATATATATATATATATATATATATATATATATATATATATATTAAAATTAGGTAATATTTGTTACATCATGGCCTTGTTTTGTGCCGTGTATATAATAATTAATGCATAATGTTGTGTAATGTTGTATGTATTAACACTGTCACAAAAAAAAGGGTTATAATGGATTTAAAAAGACTGTTTTATTCTTAATCTATGTCTATGACATTAAGTTTCACCTGAAAATGTAAAGGGTGGTACTTTTTTTTTCTTTTCCATTTTTGATTAAAAAGATTACGAATTTCTTGATGGATGATAAGAGTATTGAAATTGTTAGTTTCAAATTTTTTCACTTTCTAGTCACATCAGATTTGGAATCTGTGCTAGTGCTTTGCAAATGATGTTTGTAAACGACAAGAACTGCGCAGTTCGTCCATCGAAGTGAAAACTTTAGACAATCTACGTCTGAAGTTCGTCCATCAAAGTGCAAACTTCCGACAATTGCGTCTGAAATTTGCGCGCCAAGACAATATATCCATTGATCATTTCTACTTTACAAAATCAATTCTAATCTTATTGCATTTCAATCATTAATAATTCCAATTTCTCATGGATATGCTTTTTTAGAGAAATACACAAGACTCACACGATTTTAGAGTACTGAAAATACAATAGAAGGTCACGAGATTTCTGTTTTTGACCCCGAGTTTGTAGGCTCGAGAGGTCGCATCGAGGGCAAAAGTCCGATAGAGACTTGGCTCGGGCTCGAAGGCAGAATAAGATCGAGGCTCGAAGACCTAAGTGCTTGAGGAGCATCGGAGCCAAGTATGATCGATTCAAGAACAGTGCCGTTACAAGTTTGTTACAGATGGACAAGATTCTCGCCACGTCCCCAAGATCATAGCGTAAATTCCGTACTAGGTGGTTACACAGCTGTCCCAATAAGATCCTTTTCCTCTTATTGTCTTTCTTCGATTTCGTGGTCAGAAATTTGGCTTTCTCCCCACGAGGGGCTGGCCTCGTCTCAGAGAAATCTCCAATGACTGCATTAATAGAAGCTAAGTGTCAGAAATGAAGCATCCCCCGATAAGGAAGAAAATTTCAGAAATCTTACCATGGTGTTTGGCTTCCCACTTTTCCTTCGACAGGTCACGCCACTTGCGTTTGTCATACGGTGCGGTGGCGGCTAGCATTCGGACCCAATCCTCGAGATCGGGGATTGCTAAGGGTAAGATCGAGCCCCTCGGCCTTGCTGGTGAAGTATCTAAGCATTACCACAATGCGCCAGAAAGACGGATGGATCTGGCCAAGGGTAACTTGGTACTTTTTGCAGAAATCAATCACATCAAGGGGACCCAGCGTGAAGGGATAAGTGTACACACTTAAAAACCCCTCCACGTGGGTAGTAATATCATTGTCTGGGGTGGGGATCTATACCATAACCTCTTCTCCCCAACCACAATCCTTCTTCAGAGTATCAAGATGGCCCTTTGATATCGAACAGATATACCTCGAGGCATGTTCACATCGACCAGGAACATCGGGTGGATTTTCGACGGTAAAGTCCCTCTTTAAAGTGAAACCACCAGGAACGATCTCGTGAAGGGCCGGCGGCCGGACGGGAGGAAGAAGAGGAAGTTCCCTCTTTTTAAGGAACAACTTTAGAAGTTTTAGCCATTGCTTCTGGTCAAGATAGGCTGAAGGAGATAAGATTTAACGGTTTAGTATTAAGGAAGGGGAGAACTGGTGGCGGAAGAGGAGAAAATAGAGAGAAGAAGAAATCAGAGACGACGCAAATGGAAGTAAAATCCTCAACAAGGCAAACAACTGGGTATTTATAGAAAAATCGGCGACGGTTCGGTGGCACTAGTGGCCGACCAGCATTGACGCACGTTTAATGTTCTGGGGAAGCGGACCGATGGGACGTTTCGGTCACTTCAACGCTTACGTCATAGGGATGATGTCATTATCAGAGACTTCGGAAACTCGAGATTCAAATCGTTTCTTATTATCTTATTCTAAGAAATGCTGGGACTATATGTATATGGTCAAAATCATATGACCCCGAGTTTGTAGGCTCGAGAGGTCGCATCGAGGGCAGAAGTTCGATAGAGAACTGACCCGGGCTCGAAGACCTAAGTGCTCGAGGAGCATCGGAGCCAAGTACGACCGATTCAAGAACAGTGCCGTTACGAGTTTGTTACAGAAGGACAAGATTCTCGCCACGTCCCCAAGATCATGGCGTAAATTCCGAAAAAGAGTTGTACGAATTAGTGCAAAATCCGTACTAGGTGGTTACACAACTGTCCCAATAAGATCCTTTACTATAATGTACCTTATTTAAGTTTCCCCTCCTATATAAAGGGGACCCCAATCATTTGTAAGGATAATCTAATCATTGAAAAAGAATATACTATCTTACTTTATTGTTCATTGTTCTTCAGAATTAATTTTCTCTAGCTTTATTGCTCTTACTTTATTGTCCCTAACCCACCTCGAGGTCATCGAGCTCGAGGTCCATATTGCACAAAGTAACACTGGTTTGGTTCTTCGATTTTTCTCCTTTATACTCTATATTACTTGTTTATTAATTGGTATTGGACTAGATCACATATCTTTAAAGCCACAAATCAAATTTAATTGTTACTCGTATTTTTGAGGTAAGTAATTTCATTAATTTATTTGATAGTTGGGGTAGTTTAGTTACTTTATTCAGCTATTAACTGATCTTCAGTGGATTAGTAACGCACATGACATTGTAATCTTAAAAGAACAAAGCTGATTTTTCAATTGAAAACGTTGTTATAGGTGCGTGAAGAAGACAGTGAACGAGCTTGCTGGGAGAGACCTGAGAATATTGGGACACAGACATACTTTAGGTAATCGCTGGTTCTTCATTGAGGCTTGATCTGAAATCATTACTAGTTATTTTTCAAAAGTTTCCAAATGCTGTACATGCAAAAAAGTTGATTAATATCTAAATTCCAGCAAAAAAAAAAGTGCATATCAAATATCTAACCATACATCCAACTAAAGACATGGATATTGTTTCCCGTTACAAAGAACGTCAACCTAATGAATTAAATGGAACATAACTCTACCTTTTTGTATCTCCATATGCTTGTCCTCATGATCTGTAGAATTGCAAGAAGCTCTATATAGGATTTGCTTTCCATAAACTGACATTCGATTTGCAGGTTTTTGTGTGATAGGTTTGCATGATGTAGAACCATTATCACACTTCTAATCATTGTCCACAGACACATCAAATTTAATGCGTCATTTTCCTACTACAGAACTATGTACCGTTATGCAGGGGCGGATTTAGGGGCGTAAGGGGTTCATCCGAACCCTTTTTGCCGAAAAATTACACTATATATATAAGATAAAATCTGTTTTTTACTTTTATATATTAAATTTTGAACCCCCTTAACACAACTTAAAAGTGTAGTTTAGTAGTCAAGAGGGTTCAAAACTTTGATAAGATCATAGGTTCAATTCTCACTAGCTACAAAAATATTTTTTTGAACCCCATTCATGAAGATCCTGCCTCCGCTATGTCATATGATCCTTGTACTACCTGATTTATAGCCATCAATACAGCCTTTAATGGATGTCGTAGTAGCTGAACTAAACTAACATCAGGTCGGAAGACAGGGTTTCGAATCAGAGCAGAAAAAAACCATATTTCTACTTGAAGCCAGAATATCATGTAAGCAAAGGATTACTTCACGCTGCAAATAAAAAACGACCATCAAGTCAAGACCTCAGAAGAACACATACCATAAAAGCCAACCCCTCCCCTTCATAAACATAGCAAACCAAATACATAAACAGCCCCTTGAAGTTGTCACGATTTTCCCTTTAGACACCTAAACTAGAGTTGTTACCTATTAGACACCTAGAGTATGTCAGTATATTGTGTCTATTGAACACCTCATGTAGCATGTAGACGTGGCACAGTGAGTAACTTTCACTTACAGGTGAACGCGTGAACAACTTAAATGTAACGTTTTCTCTTCTTTTTTCCATCTTCTTCGTTCTAGTTCACCTTCTCTGCCACCACATCTCTCTTTGTTTGCCGGTTTTCTTTCCTAATTTGTCTTCCTCGTTTCTTACACATTTATCCCACTCTCAATAGTGATTAATTCACCCTTCTACTTCAAAGATATAACCCCAACATTTAGAAGATCATATCCTAATTAGTATAAACAAAGAAATTAAAATTTCATGGTTGATTCACAACCTGCATTCTATTTAAGAGATTGAAATCAGCAAGAAGCCATGTGGCCCATGTCCTCTTTTTCTTGCATTCTCAAGAATCGTGACAAGCTCATCTGGCATCCACCACAGTTGCAGTTGATTATTTAGTTTAATCTAAGTATCATCTCCAAAACACCATAATACAGACATAAAACTGGTAGCTTTTGGATTTTCAGAGTGAAAATTCCTCAAATAAGAGGTAGGCATCTAAAGTATTCTTGTTATACAGTTAATGTAGAAAGAATTCAACTTCTTTCGATCAAAACTAAAATATGGAAGCCAGAACTCAAAAAGGTTATTTTGGGAGGAACCAAAAATGAAGGTTGTCTCCCTATGTTAGGCTGAGTGTGATCTTCTGTGCAAAATTTGTGCTTGTCCGGTTTCTTATTTTCGTGATTTGGAAGTTCAACAAACTGACTTGAATAAAAGATTTCAAATCACTGAGGTACAAACTAAAGTAAACAAAGACCTGATTGTTATCCGTAAGTCTTGTTTTGACAGCAGGAAAGTAAACTTTGCAAAAGTGCTTATTTGATTCTATCAACTTTACTAGGTGATAAAATCAATTTTGCCACTCAACTCTTGCCAAACTAGTTAAAAAGGAAAAATAGATTGACACTTTCAAGAAAGGCCGACTTATTTGATTTTGACTCATATGCCTTTACTTTACAAAGTTTTAATCAGACACTTGAATTAATCAAAAACTAAGTTTTTTTTGAGCATAAAGGAAATACATAAATTAAAGATTAAACATAGTTTGTTATAATATTGTTACCCGGTATACTTGACATCACACACTGATTTCTTACGCTTGTTAAAGTATTGCAAGCATCACTATTTAATATTTTAACAAAATAAATATTATTATTTTTGTCATAACTAACATAATTTTGAACTACTTCAAAAATTTCCACAAAACATTTCTTCCTTCTTCCTACAACGCTCCCTTCTTAGCCATCATATGTGTCACCTTGTTGCATTCTTTAAATGTGTGCCGGAGGATTATCATCTTCTCTAGGTGCATTTGTGACCTGCAAAATTAAGCAATGTTATTACAAATTAATTTGTCACCAAGTATGTTTTGGACCGCCTCCACGCATTCCGTTTCAATTTGTAATGGAAATAGATTTCATTCTTGAGCTGTTTTAATTCCCTCCTTTATTGCCTTGAGTTCTGCTTCCAAGGATCCCTTTGCTCTTGAATTTTTTGTAAAGCCTACGATCCACTTGCCAGCTGCATTGCGAAAAACTCCTCCAAGCATAGTTTTTAATTTTTCATGGCTTGCGTCAACATTTAGTTTGTACCAACCCTTAGGCGAAGGCGAAGGATGCCATTTCGTGTGGATTGTTTGTGTTAGATAGAGGACATGTCAGATCCACGTCATATAATTTAATACCACATCATCATTAATATTTTATTAAATTTCCAAATATATCCCCTTTTTCTCCAAAGGAGTGATTTAAATTTGGAAATTTTATTTTGGATTATATTTTAACAACTGAAAATGTGGTTCCCTCGCTATTATCTTATTTCAGTTTTTTTTTATGAAATCTCACACCTCAATGCAAAAAATTTCAACTGGAAACACTAATTTATCATTCTTCTAAATTTTCGTCACCATCTCCGACAATTTTGCCGGCAGAAGTCTCCTTTTTCTTTTATTGAACTTTTCATTTCTCTCACTCTCTCTTTATCTTTCATATTTTTAGAATTCATTCTTATCCAATTTCCCAAGTCATAGTCTTAATCAATTTAAAAAATATCTCATCTTTTGGAGTCTTTGTCAGTGAAGGATTCTCAGGTGGTAATGATGTTTGGGTTGGAAGTTAAATCATTACTATTTTGAGCTTTTTTGCTAATTTCATCAGGACCACTGAACATCACAGATGTTCAACAACTTCAGTCCAACGACCCAAATAAGAACATAATAAATTTTTGAGCTCAATGATTTAATAGTACTCCAGATCTCGAACTCATACACTCTAACGAAATTCAAAATTTCAGATTCAAGGTTTAATTTCAAATGAGTTTTGATGTGTTTAATTTTGCGTAACCCAATCCCCCTAATAGTAAAAATTCATCATCTCATTTGATAGTGATTTATCGAGGGATGAGAATCTAGTGGTGGTGGAAGAGAAGGACGAGGCAGTGGTGACAGAGGTAATGGAGAAGGGTAGCAACAATGGCAGGTGGAAGAAGGAGAGTGGAGGTGATTGGGTTGAAACGGTCCTGGTTTTGTCATTTTTTTAAAATTTTTTAATTTAATTTTTGGATTTTTAGTTTTTCTTAATCAAAATCTCTCATCCACGCTTTTAATGTACATGTATCCTATGCTCTTTGTCCAGCTCAACTTTATAAGTGCCACATAAGCTCGGTCAATGGTCAGAGGTATTTAAAAGTTCCGTTTTGATAAGTTAAGGTGTCGAGATGAAAATATGTGAAATACACGGGCGGGGATATCAAAACGATGCAAGTACAAGTATGTATTAGGTTATTCTGTCCTTTCAAGAACTTTCTTCGCCGAGCTAGGAAAAAACTTGGAAATGAAGAAAAAAACTAACTAGAAAATTATTAAGGCATGGCTCGCGTAGACGGAGCAAGATGTTGAAGTCTATGGCAAGTTCTACGTGCTTTTGTTGGAGCTATCAAATAATGCAGGTAGTTTCCCATCAATTAACTTTATCAAAAGCAATCTAGCAGGTGAAGGATTGCATATAGGTGTTCGAAACACGCAGCGGAAGACAATAACAATCCTAGGCAGAACTTTTCGTGTTTAAAAGTTTATTTACATGTCAAAGATCGGATCTTAGACATACCTGGTGAAGAGAGTCTCATTTCAAAATTTCTTCGATAGTGCGAAGACTCTATGCGTATCCACACCGAGATCGATCCTTGCTATCAACTCTTTAATCAATGAAACCCGCGAATAAATTGAACAAAATGCTGTGCTGAGAATTTTCTCCAAAACTTTCAGCGTAGTAGCAGTAAGACAAGAAGACAACTTCTTCATCAGCAACATATCTCTTATTTTGTGACCTTCTCTTTCGTTCACTCTCTGCCTCCTACGTGAAGCCTTCATGTATATATATACTGACATATACCTTAGTTACTAACCTTTTCCTAATAGGGTAGGAACATGTTAATTAAGACAATGACTTCACGTGCAATTCCAATGCCATATGGAGTACGATATTTCCATATAAAGAGAATTATGAATCCCATTCTAAATGGAATTGAGGTGGCAGACGTGTCCTTATGGACTTTCCAGTTGATCCAATTCAAAATTGGATTCAACTTATAATTCTTTTATTAATATTTTATATGACATCTTTTATATAAAACAAGTATTAATTATATATCACATATATATTTTAACCAAGAGATGTAATTTAATTTTCTATTCCAAATAGAAACCTTCAATTTATTCACAATATTAATTATGTCCTCTGTGCTAACAAAGAATATAACAATATTTCATTTGGACCAATAACTTTATTTATTTGACTAATAAAATTCTTTAATTCAATTGTCAAATAATAAGTTAATTAATCCTTTAGCAAAGATCAGAACACTCGTTAGTGTGCGACCCCATAGGTTCAATACTAAACCGGTAATAAATTGATCACATCAATATACCAATCAAGGGTATAATGAAGTATAAAATTTACTCTCAAGAACCAGTAGAAGAATAATATAGTAATTCCTTCTGTTCTTATAGCTCTGGATCACCCTAGGATATGGTTCAACTTTAAATCCTAATAGGTGACCAACTATGTGTTCATGTCAAATATAATGGACCATTGAATGACCTGCGAAACTCTTTTCTTCTTTCATTCAATTATCCTGGCTAAGGTCTTAATTTGGTCGTTTATAATTCATGACAACATGGAGCTTAAACTCATTACCAAGAGTTGATAGATTCCATCTTTGATCAATCACTAATTCTACAAGTATTTAATCATACTTAATATCCTTTCAACTATAGCCCTAGGGCCATAGGTGTCTGGTATCAAAGCACAATAAATAACACAAGGAAATGTGGGCAGGGTAGAGCTCGGCAGAGGGTTCGAGAATAGGGTAGGATCCTGTCCTTAAGATTCAGATAAGAAAAGAGTTCAAAACCTTTATGCATGCACGTGCTGCATACAAGTTCCGGCCAGGATGATTGAGAAAGATTCAACCAATTTGAACCGCTCACATCACAATAGTAGTAGAGTAAAGGCCGTAAGTGGGGTGGCGGCCATAACATAAGGCTATTACTTTCACACCTCTTATCAATTACTATGATGATCTCAGGTCAAAGGAAATTCTTACATCACATTCTTCAAGAGAGTATCCTATTGACAGTTTATGGTAATTCTAACCATTAGGAATTATCCAATGAGTCGGTTCAATGATCATATCTCTATATGCATCATCTATCTATATGAATTACTTAATGAGATCAACTAATCTTTATCCCATAAAGACGATCACATAAATATTGATCTAACCGGATTACTAATGTCCAAATTAATAATCCTATGATCAAGACAAATTTAGATTTAACTATAAGAAACTTGACTCTCATTATCATGATCTCCATCACAGTGTCAAGTCTCAAAATTTAATCAAGGACCTTATCAAGTTAATCAAACAATTAATAATAACTATGATAAAAGAATATCAAATGCCATATATTCTATATCAAATGATGTTCACAAAAATATGTTCAAATCATCAAATGTGATATTGGATCAAGGGCATATCTACTATATCCCTAAGAATCTCCCACTTGCACTAGAGCCAATCGCTCTTGTACTTCATCCCCAATTTCCACTTGTGCTTGTCAAACTCCTTTGCGTCAAGGTCTTTAGTGAATGAGTTTGCAGCATTTTCCTTTCCATCAACCTTTTGAATCTCGACGTCTCCACGTTCAATGATCTCTCTTATCAAGTGATACCTTCGCAAAACGTGTTTGGACTTTTGGTGTGATCTTGGTTCTTTTGCTTGAGAAATGGCTCCAGTATTGTCACACAACAGTGGAACTGCACCTTCTATAGAAGGAACCACACCAAGTTCAGTTAAGAACTTTTTCATCCATACAGCTTCCTTAGCAGCTTCACTAGCTGCTATATATTCTGCTTCAGTCACTGAATCAACTACTGTAGCTTGTTTGAAACTTTTCCAACTCATCGCACCACCACTTAAGGTGAATACATAGCCAGAAGTAGATTTGCTATCATCTCTATCTGAAGAGAAACTTGCATCAGTATAACCTTCAAGTTTCAACTCAGAATCTCCATAGATGAGGAATTGGTCTTTAGTCCTTCTTAAGTACTTAAGAATGGTCTTCACCACCTTCTAATGTTCCTCAGCAGGACTTGCCTGATATCGGATAGTCACTCCAAGTGCATAAGCCACATCAGGACGTGTACATGTCATGGTATACATGATAGCTCCCACTGCACTAGTGTATGGGATCCTACTCATGCTTTCTCTCTCTTCAGGTGTTTTAGGACAATCCTCCCTACTGAGAGTAATTCCAGTGCCTATTGGTAGATATCTTCTTTTGGAATTATCCATGTTATACCTCTTTAGGATGGTATCAATGTACAACTGGGAAAGTCCAAGCAGCTTCCTAGATCTATCTCTATAGATCTTTATTCCTAATATATAAGCTGCTTCTCCAAAGTCTTTCATGGAGAACTGTTCAGATAGCCAAATCTTGGTACTTTACAATGCCGGTATGTCATTCCCTATGAGCAATATATCATCAACATACAACACTAAGAATATAATTGTGCTCCCACTAACCCTTTTGTACACACAAGGTTCTTCTTCGCATCTAACAAAATTGAACTTTTCAATTGTTAAAGCGAATATTCCAACTTCGAGAAGCTTGCTTTAGTCCATAAATGGATCTTTGTAGCTTGCAAATTTTATTATGATCAGACGAAGATGTGAAACCTTCAGGTTATGTCATGTACACTTCCTCTTCTAGATCACCATTAAGGAAAAGCTGTTTTCACATCCATTTGCCATATTTCATAATCATAGTATGTTGCTATAGCAAGCAAAATCCGAATTGATTTGAGAATTGCCACGGGAGAGAAAGTCTCATCATAGTCGACTCCTTCTTTCTGACGATATCCCTTGGCAACAAGATGAGCTTTGTAGGTTTCTACCTTTCTGTGTGCTCCAATCTTTTTCTTAAAAACCCATTTACAACCAATAGGTTTTATATCCTTTAAAGGTTCAACTGAAGTCCATACTTTATTTTCCTTCATGGATTCCATTTCAGATTCCATGGCCTTTTGTCATTTCTCATAATCAGAACTTTGTATAGCCTCTTCATAGGTCTTAGGGTCATCATCATTATGATCATCCTCATTTGATACATCATCTTGTACCATTAGATTTAATCTAGTTGGTACATGACGTTCTCGTGTTGACCTTCTAAGAGGTACTTGTACAACCTGTTCACCTTGTACTGGATTTGGTTGGTGTTCAATTTGGTTTGGAACTGGTTCATTAACCTGTTCTTGAACTACATTTAGTTCTTGCACTTCAACCGTTGAAGATGGAAACTTCTTTGGCAACTTCAAAACATCCAATAAAGGTTCTTCAACTTTGGTCTTATGATCTTTATATTGTGTTGATTCATTAGTTTCTTGAACTTCATCAAGTTCTATTTCTCCATTATAATTTCCTTCTAAAAGAAATTTCCTTTCCAGAAAGGTTGCTCCTCTGGCCACAAACACTTCATGGTCAGAAGGGTGATAGAAATAATATCCCATTATTTCCTTGGGATACCCAGTGAACCTACACTTATCAGATCTTGAGTCAATTTTATCAGACTGTAGTCTCTTAACATAAGATGGACAACCCCAAACTTTAATGTGTTTAAGGTTAGGCTTACATCCTTTCCATATCTCATATGGTGTTGTAGAGACTGACAGAGTGGGAACTTTATTAAGTAAGCATGTTGCTGCTTCCAAAGCATATCCCCATAATTTATTGAAAGATCAGTAAACCCCATCATAGATCTCACCATATCTAATAAGGTTCGATTTCTCCTTTCAGACACACCATTGTGTTGTGGTGTTCTTGGAGGTGTCCACTGGGAGAGAATCCCATTCTCTTTGAGATATCCAGTAAAATCTTCACTAAGATATTCTCCACCTCTATCAAACCTTAGTACTTTGATACTTTTACCAGTCTGTTTCTCAACTTCACTACGGAACCTTTTGAACATTTCAAAAGATTCAGATTTGTGTTTCATAAGATACACAAATCCATATCTTGACATATCATCAGTGAAGGTGATGAAGTAAGAATATCCACCTCTAGCTTGAATTTTTATGGGCCCACAAACATCTGTATGAATTAGTCCCAATAATTCAGAAGCTCTTTCTCCACTTCCAGTAAATGGAGATTTGGTCATTTTTCCTTTGAGACAAGATTCACAAGTTGGATATGATTCAAAATCATATTTGTCAAGGTACCCTTCCTTGTACAACTTGTTAGTTCTTTTCTCTCCAATATGACCAAGCCTACAATGCCAAAGGTATGTATGATTTACTTGATCATATCTTTTCCTCTTAAGACTTGAAACATGCATAATCGAATAAGCATTCACATTAGGTAAGACATAAACATCATGTGGAGATAGCCATTCACATATAAATTATCACTATAATAAATAGAGCAAATACCATTGCCTATATTAATGCGAAACCATGTTTGTCTAACATAGAAGATGAAATTATGTTCGAAACAAATTTAGGAACGTAATAACAATCATCCAACATAAGTACTTTGCCCGTAGGCATTATTAAAGAAATCGATCCTACAACTACAGCCGCAACTTTTGCACCATTTCCAACTTGTAGATTAACTTCTCCTTTCTTCAACCTTCTACTTATTTGGAACCCCTGCAACATATTATAGATGTTATAACCACTGCCAGTATCTAATACCCACAATGAATAAATAGTAGTAGTTAAAGAAACTTTGAAAATATTTTTCATCAAAGTCTTACCTTGTTTCTTGTCCTTTAAAGTTGCAAGATACTCCTTGCAGTTTCTCTTCCAATGTCCTATTTCCTTACAATGGAAACATACAGCATCATATTGGTCAGCTTTGCCTTCTTTGCCTTTGGGTTTGGTCACACCATCCTTGGGCACAATAAGCTTTTTCTTGGGTTTACTTTTACCCTTACCCTTCTTCTTAGAAGAGTTTCCAGCCAACATAACAGTTCCTTTCTTCTTCTCAGATGCAAGTTGATTCTCATAATCAATCAGCATGTTAAGCATCTCATGAAGATCACAATCCATTTTATGCATATTGAATTTAATAAGAAATTGTGAAAAGGATTCAGATAGTGACTGTAAGATCAAATCTTGAGAAAACTCTTTGCCCAGTTTGCACCCCAACTTCTCAAGTTCTTCAATAAGATCAATCATATGATTT
This sequence comes from Nicotiana paniculata, assembly GCA_005239505.1. NCBI lineage: Eukaryota > Viridiplantae > Streptophyta > Magnoliopsida > Solanales > Solanaceae > Nicotiana > Nicotiana paniculata. Next base: position 425 of record ML352421.1, on the reverse strand, counting down.
ACATAGGGTCCAACTGGAGAGTTTCCAGCCAACATAACAGTTCCTTTCTTCTTCTCAGATGCAAGTTGATTCTCATAATCAATCAGCATGTTAAGCATCTCATGAAGATCACAATCCATTTTATGCATATTGAATTTAATAAGAAATTGTGAAAAGGATTCAGATAGTGACTGTAAGATCAAATCTTGAGAAAACTCTTTGCCCAGTTTGCACCCCAACTTCTCAAGTTCTTCAATAAGATCAATCATATGATTTACATAGGGTCCAACTGGAGAGTTTCCAGTCAATTTGGATCCAAATAAAACCTTAGATAGCTGGTATCTAGCTGTCCTGCTTTGTGTACCAAACATCTTCTTAAGGTATTCAATGATTGCAGTTGGATCCATATCCTGATGTTTCCTCTGTAGTTCAGAACTCATAGAAGC
>ML352420.1:0-65688 GCA_005239505.1 Nicotiana paniculata | reverse complement strand
CCAGGATTATATTTGCAACGCCCGCTTAGTCTTCTACAAGACATAGTTGAGCGTGATCATTGTTCATGAGGAGTTTCAAGGGAGACGCATTGTCTTGGTACATCAGCCAAGACCCCAAGAAATGGTCAAGCTGTGTAAGCATGGTGTCTGATTTCATGGACAGGTTTAGATTCAACACAGAGAACGCACTGGATGTTTTCTAAATTCAAAATTTGAAGAAGAAACCTACAGAAACCTTTCACGAGTATGCTACTCGCTGGAGGTCCGAAGCCGCTAAAGTCAGACCTGCTTTAGAGGAAGAACAGACGAACAAGTTCTTTGTCCGGGCTCAGGACCCGAAATATTATGAACGGTTAATGATGGTTGAGGGCTACAAGTTCTCTGACATCATCAAATTGGGTGAGCAGATTGAAGAAGGTATTAAAAGCGGTATGGTTACAAATTTTAAAGCCTTGCAATCCAGTAACAAGGCTCTACAGTCCGGTGGTGTGTCTAAGAAGAGAGATGTAGGAGCCGTAATGGTTGCACAAAGAACCAAGTCCCCGCTCAAGTACCAAACCTATCTGACACCTCCACTCACATATCATCCAGCCCCGAATTACCTAGCACCCTCACCAAATTACCAAACTCCACCACCTTCCTACCAAGATCCACCACCCACATATCAACCTGCTTCCCCCAAATATCCACAACCCGCTCCTATTTACCACATCTATAATTTCCAGCCATCCCATTACCAATCACCCCCTGCACGCCAAAAGTTCCCTAGACCTCGTCCCAATTTTGATCGCCGCCCTCCAAAGCAATACACCGCCATAGACGAGCCCGTTGACCAGCTGTATGAGAAGCTCAAAGCTGCTGGTTATGCCACACCAATCCCTGTTGTCAGCCTTGAGAAACCTTCTCAGTGGGTTAACCCAAACAAATCCTATGCATAACATTCCGGCATGAAAGGACACACCATCGAAGAATTCCGTTCTCTGAAGGACAAAATACAAGCTCTCATTGACAACAAGATAATTGGGGCAAAAGACCCCGCTCCAAACGTCCACGACAATCCTCTGCCAGACTATAAGGGTAGAGGTATCTATATGATTGAAATAGAAGATGATTGGGATCCCGAGGAGTCAATCGGGTTGATCACAGAAGGCGATGACCCAAAGAAATTCACAGTCACTCTCAAACCGATCATAGTCCAGATTCAGCCATCTGAAGCCGCTGAGGTCAATATGTCTATACCGTTTGAGTTTGAAGCAGCGTCACCTGAAAAGTCACCGGTGCCAATTGAAGTTGAGTTTGTATCTCCAACAAATGCACCAGCTTCGTTCCAGGTCGCATTCTTGCCACCCCGAACACACATTCCATTTGAAATAAAGATGGCTGCACCAATTCCGGTAGAAATGTCAACCACTCCACCCTTCTATTCAAACACTATCTCTTGGGAATACACATCTGAGGCGAGAAGGGAAGGCAGAGTTAGGTCTGAGGAAGCTGTCGCAACGTAGGGTATGACGAGAACTGGTAGTATCTACACCCTTGACCATCTGGCCGAGTCAAGCAAGCAGGCTGCCAACTGGCCTCCCCTTATCGAAATGGGTCCCGATGACCTTTGGAGAAAGGTGTAGGCTAAGGAGTATTCAGTCATCGACCAGCTGAACAAGACACTGGCACAGATATCCATCCTCTCTCTGCTGCAGAATTCCGAAACACACAGAAATGCTTTGTTAAAAGTGTTGAGTGAAGCATATGTGCCAAACCACATCACTAGGGGTGAAATGGCCAATATGGTAGGCCAGGTACTGGAGAGTCATAAAATCACTTTTCATGAGGATGAGCTACCACCTGAAAGATTGGGGAACAACAAAGCACTGCACATCACCGTGCAATGCAAAGGTCATTTCATCACAAGAATCTTGATCGATGGAGGTTCTAGTCTTAATATCTGTCCGTTGATAACACTCAAGAAATTGGGTAAAGGGCTACATGAGATAAAGGATGGGAATATCAATGTGAAAGCCTTTGACGGTTCTCAGAGGTCGATCAAGACAACCAAAGCCCGATGAGCCTCGGGGTAGCAAGGCTAACAAGCATTATTTACTGTCTTATTCTAAATGATTTTCCTTTTCCTGCATTTTTCAATTTCTGCAATAAAGATCTTCAATGTTCAAAACAAGTATTCAATCTATCAAAGCATCTTCTAAATTTCTCTTACGAATCTGATATTTATTGTTATTGTTTTCTCTTATTACTTTATTTATACAACATTACTATTACTTGTCTTGGTGAACCGAATACTGTGACATGCAATGAGACAACACAGCGAACGGACATTGATTCAGAAGAAGATGACATACCTGACGAGATTGTCAAAGAAGTTGAGAACTTTGAGAACATGCCTAAGTTCAACCTGGATGAGACCGAAGTTATCAACCCGGGGGATTCAGAAAACGTCAAGGAGACTCGCATCAGCATTCATTTGTCACCATCAGAAAAGAAAGAATACACAGAGTTCCTAAGAGAGTATGAGGACGTATTTTCATGGTCGTATGATGACATGACTGGTCTAAGTACGTCTATTCTGGCTCACAAACTGCCAACCAATCCAATGTGTCCATCAGTGAAACAAAAGCTCAGAAATTTCAAACCCGACATGAGTTTGAAAATCAAAGAAGAAGTTACCAAGTAGTGGAGTACCCGACATGGTTAGCCAACATTGTACCTGTGCCAAAGAAGGACGGGAAGGTCAGAATCTGCGTCGACTACCGAGATCTCAACCGGGCCAGTTCGAAAGACAACTTCCCCTTGCCAAATATACACATTCTAATTGATAACTGTGCCAAGCATGAATTGCAATCCTTTATGGATTTCTTCGCTGGTTATCACCAAATTTGGGTGGATGAGGAAGATGCCGAGAAAACGGCGTTCATTACGCCGTGGGGAGTGTATTGTTACAAGATGATGCCATTCGGTCTAAAGAATGCAGGGGCCACCTACATGAGGGCCATGACCACCATATTCCATGACATTATTCACAAGGAGATCGAGGTGTACGTGGATGGTGTCATTATCAAATCAAAGAAAATTGTTGATCACATGGAGAACTTGGGGAAGTTCTTCAATAGATTGCGAAAATACAATATGAAACTAAACCCCGCGAAATGTACATTCGGGGTTCCTGCTGGGAAGTTGCTGGGATTTATTATAAGCCGCCAGGGAATAGAATTGGATCCATCCAAGGTCAAAGCCATTCAAGAGCTACCACCACCAAGGAACAAGAAAGATGTGATGAGTTTCTTGGGGGCTTAATTACATCAGCCGATTTATAGTACAGTCTACAGTCATCTGTGAGCCAATCTTTATGATGCTGAAGAAGGACGTTGCGACCAAGTGGACCAATGATTGTCAAAAAGGCTTTCGACACAATCAAGGAATATTTGTCAACACCGCCAGTCCTAGTACCGCCCGATCCAGGTAGACCTTTACTACTCTATCTTATAGTATTAGATGGAGCTTTCGGCTGCGTTCTGGGGCAGCACGATGAAATGAGAAGGAAAGAACAAGCTATTTATTACCTTAGCAAGAAGTTCACTCCATATGAGGCCCGGTATTCTCTATTAGAGCGTACCTGTTGTGCTCTAACTTGGGTCTCCCAAAAGCTGAGGAATTACTTCTGTGCCTACACGACATATCTCATATCAAGGATTGATCCATTAAAGTACATCTTTCAGAAGCTCATGCCTACTGGCAAGCTATCCAAGTGGCAAATCCTGCTGAGCGAATTCAACATTGTGTACATGACTCAGAAGGCAGTTAAAGGACAAGCGCTTCCAGACCATCTTGGTGAGAATCCCGTAGAAGGAGGATACAAACCCCTGAAAACATATTTTCCTGATGAAGAGGTATCATTCATAGGAGAAGATATTACAGAATCCTATGATGGTTGGAGGATGTTCTTTGATAGAGCAACAAACTTCAAGGGAGTCAGAATTGGAGCAGTACTAGTATCAGAGACCGGTCAACATTATCTGATATCCGCCAAACTCAGGTTCCCTTGCACCAACAATATGGCCGAATATGAAGCCTGCATCTTGGGGCTCAATATGGCCATTGACATGAACGTCCAGGAGCTGTTAGTGATTGGTGATTTAGACTTATTGGTACATTAGGTACAAGGAGAATGGGAAACGAAGAATTCCAAGATACTGCCGTATCTGCACTACGTACAGGAATTAAGAAGGAGATTCACAAAGATAGAGTTCCGGCACGTCCCCAGAATCCAGAATGAGTTTGCCGACGCATTAGCTACTTTGTCCTCAATGATCCAGCATGCGGACAAGAATTTCATTGACCCTATTCCCATAAAGATCCATAATCAGCCAACTTATTGTGCCCATATCGAAGAAGAAGCAGACGGAAATCCTTGGTTTCATGAAATCTATAAGTACTTGGCAAAAGGAGAATACCCCGAGCTTGCAAATTCCACTCAGAAACGCACACTTTGGAGATTGTCCAACAATTTTTTCCACAACGGAGGAATCCTGTATAGGAGGACTCCCCATTTGGGGTTATTAAGGTATGTTGACACAAAAGAAGCATCAAAGTTGCTGGAAGAGATTCATGCAGGGACATGTGGCCCACATATGAACGGTTTTGTTCTAGCGAAGAAAATACTCTGAGATGGTTACTTTTGGATGACTATGGAAACAGACTGCATCCAGTATGTTCAGAAGTGCCACCGCTGCCAGATACATGGGGATATGATAAAAGTTCCTCCAAGTGAGCTCAATGCAACCAGCTCGCCATGGCCGTTCGCCGCTTGGGGTATGGACGTTATTGAACCAATTGAGCATGCCGCCTCCAATGGAGGCCACAGGTTCATTTTGGTCGCCATTGACTACTTCACTAAATGGGTCAAAGCAGCCTCCTACAACGAAGTTACTAAGAAATTCGTGGCCGACTTCGTCCGCGACCGCATTGTTTGTCGGTTCGGAGTTCCAGAGTCAATCATCACCGACAATGGTTCTAATCTCAACAGTGACTTGATGAAAGCTATGTGTGAAACTTTCAAGATCAAACACATGAATTTCACAGCATACAGACCTCAGATGAATGGAGCCGTAGAGGCCGCTAACAAAAACATCAAGAAGATACTGAGAAAGATGATAGAAAGGCACAAGCAATGACATGAAAAGTTATCATTCGCTTTACTGGGGTACCGCACCACTGTCCGCACATCAACAAGAGCAACTCCCTATATGCTAGTTTATGGTACAGAGGCTGTTATTCCTTTCGAAGTGGAGATTCCATCTCTAAGAATTATAAAGAAAGCTGAGCTCAGTGACGCAGAGTGGGTAAGAAGCCGTTATGAGCAATTGGCCCTCATAGACGGGAAGATAATGAATGCAGTATGTCATGGTCAACTATATCAGAACAGAATGGCCAGAGCCTTCAAAAAGAAAGTCAAGCCGAGACGATTCACACTAGGGCAACTGGTGTTAAAGAAAATCTTTCTGCATCAAGATGAAGCCAAGGGGAAGTTCTCTCCTAACTGGCAAGGTCCGTACATGGTTCATAGAGTGCTGACAGGAGGAGCACTTATACTTGCAGAAATGGATGGAGAAGTTTGGCCGAAACCGATCAATTCAGATGCAGTCAATCGCTACTATGTGTAATATTTTTGCTTTCTCAATGATGTAATTTGAACTACGCCTGACCTGATTCCCGTTAAGAGGGGATAGGTAGGCAAACCTATGGGTTCGGTCACAATTCAATAAAAATTTATTTTTCCCCGCAATTGGAAAATGGGGCAGAATTTTGAGGAGGGCCCTCAAAATTCCGAAGCAAGTTCAGCCAGTCGCGACGCGAGCAACAGTCAGAGGCACCCACCCAGCAAACTGGGGCAGAATTTTGAGGAGGACCCTCAAAATTCCGCAACAAGAGAGGTCGCAATGTCTCAAGCCGTGTCATGTCATCGGTTCATCTAAAACTATTTTAGATTATATATTATACTTTTACAAAATCATGCATATTTTTTCTTTCTGAAGCAGCTTTTCTAGAGAACACTACCCCAATGACACATATGATATCACCATGATCAAGCAAACGGGCCAAGCAGGGCCAGTAGGAATGCGAACTAACCTTTCTCCTTTACAAAACTCACGATCTTTCTTTGAATGCAGGCACAAAATTGCAAAAAAAATCCCCGAAATATATTATCCGCTCCAAGGACAGACATCGTTCCTCAAGCTCGTCATGCCAACACTTATTATCAGCGCAAACAATGCATCATTATCACAATGCTCTACTGCAATTTAACACCAGCTAAGAATTTCTGCTGTCCTTCCTTACATATTGCAAAGGCTACCTTTCTGCCTTCCGAGGTTAAACACTACCTCCATCTGCATCCGCATATTGCATTAGGATACCTTTCTGCCTTCCGAGGTTAAACGCTAGCTCCATCTGCATCCGCATATTGCATAAGGCTACCTTTCTGCCTTTCGAGGTTAAATGCTACCTCCATCTACATCCGCATATTGCATAAGGCTAGATTTCTGCCTTCCAAGGTTAAACGCTACCTCCATCTGCATCCGCATATTGCATAAGGCTACCTTTCTGCCTTCCAAGACTAAACGTTGTCTCCGTCTGCATTTATATATTGCATAAGGCTTCCTTTCTACCTTCCGAGGTTAAACGCTACCTCCATCTGCATCCGCATATTGTGTAAGGCTACCTTTTTTCCTTCCAAGGTTAAGCGCTACCTCCATATGCATTCACATATTGCATAAGTCTACCTTTATGCCTTCCGAGACTAAACGTTGTCTCCGTCTGCATTTACATATTGCATAAGGCTACCTTTCTGCCTTCCGAGGTTAAACGCTACCTCCATCTACATTTGCATATTGTATAGGGCTACCTTTTTGCCTTCCAAGGTTAAGCGCTACCTCCATCTGCATTCGCATATTGCATAAGGCTACCTTTCTGCCTTCCGAGGTTAAACGCTACCTCCATCTGCATCCGCATATTGCATAAGGCTACCTTTCTGCCTTCCGAGACTAAACGTTGTCTCCGTCTGCATTTACATATTGCATAAGGCTATCTTTCTGCTTCCTAGGTTAAAAGCTACCTCCATCTGCATTCGCATATTGCATAAGGCTACCTTTCTGCCTTCCAGATTAAATGCTACCTCCATCTGCATTTGCATATTGCATAAGGCTACCTTTCTGCCTTCCAGATTAAATGCTACCTCCATCTGCATTTGCATATTGCATAAGGCTACCTTTCTGCCTTTCGAGACTAAACGTTGTCTCCCATTTACTTTTCAAAGCAACCCTTGTCTCTATCATTCGCTTCCTTTCGGGCTAAGCTCTACGCTTTTTAATTCGCAAGACTAAGCTCTGTCTTGTCATCATCATACTATTGCATCTTCATGGGTTGAAATATCGCTGACCTATCCAAAGGCGTCATCATTCGGAAGCACCATCTTCATAGCCCGAGAACACAATGTCATGGCATGAGGATCTCTTTTTATCATTTTGAATATCATTATTCAAAGGTGTCATGATTCGGAGGCACCATCCTCATGGCCCGAAAATATCATTTCATGGCCTGCGAATCCCTCATCAAAACAATCCATGGCCCAAGACATCATGGTCTGAGGACGTCATCCTTAACTGTCCGAAGAAAGCATTATGGTCCAATGAGAATTTTCATCATGTTTAAATTATGCACGATATATGCTTGTTATTCATTTGAAGGTCATTCGGCTAGCAACGGCCATCCAGGCGGGGGCGGTTCTGCTCCAGGTCTCCCAACTATCCCGTAAGCCCTTGACCACCCGACCCTGCACTTTGCATCCGTCCTTGTGAAACTTCATCGGTATACTTCGTCGATGATTCCTGAACTACATACGGTCTGATTCCTGTAAAACCAGGGATGTGTAGGCAGCTCAGAAACCAGAGTACGACCTCAATCTTTCGAACCATTTCTACTCAGTCAAAATTGGCCATCATATCTTTACCCGACAACTCTTTCATCCTTCCCGGGTAAAGAGGGGCAGCTGTTGATACACAATTTTCCCCAAAATAGTTTTAAAATGCATATATGACTTCAAAATCATGCATTAGTTTCAATTGGTATATTCCCACAATTTCTGCATTTTCTAATTAATTTGCCTAGTATTTTATCTCTAATAAATAATTACCGAATAGAATCATAAATGATTTCAAACATTTCTTGATTTAATATTACCATTTATTAAGTCCAAAATTATTTCATAAATAGCCAATTGGAACCTTTTGGCTGTACTTACAATACTTTGCAATTATAGACCATATGCATACATTTTTGCATCATTTCAATCAAAATTAGTCTATTATATTTTTAAATACTAAATAATTATTTTTTAAAACATTTCCATGCATGAAAAAATCATTTTTTATAATTTAATTATTTTATAAATTATTTTAATCAATTGTTTGGGGTATTTCACAAACAACCTTTTTAATTTTAGCCTAAATCTACCAGCCCAATACCCCCTTTAAAACCATCCCAATAAACCTAAGCCCAATACCTCACCTGCCCGACCCAACCCTTTGGTTAATCCTGACCGTTGATTATTTTTTATCAACGGCCCAGATTCCACCTTCCATAATTACACCCTAACGACCTCCCCCCGTCTCTCATTTCCCCCCTCTCACATACTCTCTCTATCTCTCTAAGTTCTATCTAGAGACATCTGGTCTATCCACCTCCGATGAGGTCTGTTCGTCTTCTCCGACCACCTCTTAGCCGGAAACCATGAAATCCTCACAATCCTCAGGCCTCTCATGGCTCCTTCTCACCGGTGTTGCTGTCTCTAAGGTCTTCAAGAGACCAGGGTCCACTCCCTCACACCTTTGGCCTGTCTCAGGCCTTCATGGCTCGATTCCAGTAAGATTTTCCTACTTTCCGGCTAGATCCGGTGTTTTCTATACCAACTCTCTCTCTCTCTGGGTTCTCTCTTTGAAACCCTAACTTCTAAACTTCCGATTCTTTTAGATCTGTAACAGATCCATGCATATTATGAGGTTTTCTTGGGTTTTCTTTAAATATTCTCTTATTTTTTCGAACGATCCTTCATTTTTTTCCAAGACTAGGGTTTCTTGACCCCTTTTTAAACGTTTAATCTTCTGATTTTTGTATTAATATATATTTCCAGTAATATTTTTTAAACGTTCTGCTTAAATCTCCTATTTTACTCTTAAGTATTCTCATGAAACACTAATTTTTAGGGTTTATGTCCGTTTTATTTATCCATATGTTCTTCTGGATTCTCTCTGAGTTTCTTGCCGTAATTTTGTTGTTAGGGTTTTGATTTTCTATTGTTTCTCCAATACTTGCTTAGGGTTTCTCTGATTCTGTTCAATACATGTTGTTTAACAATTAATAGGTCTGACTGTTTTCCTTATTGATTGTTCACACGATAATTTGTACTGATTTTTGTGTAAACTCCTTAGACCTGTGATATCTTCCCTGAATATGTGACTTTGTGTATTTTTCTTGTAACTCTGTACTGATTTTCGAATTGTTTCCTTGTTTGTGTGATATGTTCCTTAGTTAGCATTGAGTCCCTGTGATTTTCAATCCTATACGTGATTCTTGTGACTAATTTTCAGAACTAAATTGTACTATACCCTATTTATGTGCATGAATAGGCTGCTGATTGTCTGACATATACTCTCCCTAATTATATGTTATGTACCTAGACTTAATTTCTTGCTATATATGCCCTATTTATGTGCACGAATAGGCTGCTGATTGTCTGACATATACTCTCCCTAATTATGTGTTATGTACCTAGACTTAATTGCTTGCTATATACCTTACTACTCTTTTTAAGGTAAATGTCAGTTTTATAGTTGATTCCTTTCCTTATTTAACTCTAATTGTGCCTTTTGAATTATGATTCCCTAATGAAAGGGATTCCAGGTCTTTGATTGATTCTGATTGAACATTATTTCTATAATTATGTTAAACTATTACTCCTTACCTTATTTTCACTACTCGTTTTCAAAACTATAAATATTCTAGTCTCTCACGAACACAGGGACACGAATTGATCCATTCAAAAATCTCTCTCTCTCACAATTTAAAAGACTCTCTACTCTCTCTTCTGTGCTAACTACTACTATTCTAAGTTGGCCGGCTGCAAGCCAAGGCTAACTATTGTGCATCTCATACTTTCCTGTTTGTGTTACTGCTTTATTCACTTCACTGGTATGTTCTAATTTAGATTTTAGTCTTCAAACCAACATGTTTCTACTACTGTTGTAATTCAATATGCTTCCAATTTGCTTACTTATTCTTCAGCATGTATCTAGGATCCTGAACTCCCCTCTGCATGTTTTAATTAGGCTTTATTTGTTTATGACCAGCATGTTTCTGTACACTTAGCACCTACTTCTTACATGCCTATGACTGGTACACTAGTTTAACCATGGCCTTAGTTGTTAATCTAACCTAGCACTTTACTGTACCCCCTGACCCTCTAGACCCTTAGGAGTTTCTGATTGTATGTCTATGTGTGTATCTGCCTTCCCTCACATGCTCTGTATTTGTCCCTCAAATCCCATTACCCCTGTTTGTGATTGTTGGACTATCCTTGGTCCTTTATGTGATGTTAAGCTCCCATTTCCTTCTTCAAAACTGTTTTCTTACTTTCCCTTTCTCAAAACTGTTCCTTACTTAAACCCCTTTTAAAAAGAATAAAAGCACTCTCACATATACTCTTAGAAGTCTAAGTTCATCCCCCTTCGTGTGAGCACTGCTTTGGGGTCCCTTTGAGTACCCTCTGAACTTTGACACACAAGGCAGGCACTTCCCACACTGCACATGTTTAACTCTTTGGCTATGTCTAGGTGTGAGAACTGTCCGGGAGTCCTTGAGGTCCTTAGGGAAATTTGACACACCCGGACTATGAAAAGGCTATGCAACACCAAAGGAATTGAGGTTTGGAAGATCTGGGCCTAATTGAAGGCTCCCTATAGAAGTAACTTCTTATAATTCTCTGGCCTGTAATAATTTATAATTCTCTGGCCTGTAATAATTTGTAAACAAATATTTGGGAATGTATAGTGGAAAGGGAAGGGTAGTTATATAGATTATCCATGTTAAAGGTAGATACCATGCCTCTAGGTTTACATTTCTTACGTGTGCACTAGAAATTCATGTTTAGGGCTGATTGTATGCGAGCATATCATGCATTAGACATCCTGTTTCTTAGGCCCACGTTTACCGCTTCAGCATCCTGTTATGGCATTATCATTTATCATATAGAAATCATGCTCTAGGATTAATCCTTAATATAAACATGTTATTCATGTAAACCAGTTCTAATATCGTTGTAATGTTGTGTTACACCTACGAATCATTCTTTGGATAATAATGCGCTAATAAACAAGTCATCCTTATACTTGCTACATAGCATGTTCAAATACTGTGACTTTATGCATTTAGAAATCCTGCCTAGGAGTTCTGCATCTTCATCCTTATGTGTGCATATTAGATATCATGTCTTAGGACCTCATTCAACACCTAGTTTAACTACTGATTGCATGAAGAAAAAAAATTCACCATGTTTCCAAACAACTGGTAATAGTTCTATATTTTGGAAAACCTAAGTACAACATATTTAGGCAAACTAACTTGTAATAGTTTATTTAATAATCTGTTTAATTAATGAGTGTTGTCATACGCTTAAGAAAGCTTTAGTTGTTAAATGTATTAAACTTGGAAACATACTCCTTTATACTTGCTGCTTGACTATTAATGGTTATAATCAGTAAAACACTAATAAAATTCATCCTATTAATCAGTAATAAAGTTGCCTCACTATTGCATTCTCACCTAGATATCATGATTTAGACTCTGAAGTTAATAAGGCCTTACTTGTGTTTGAGTCGTGCTAATCATGTGCATAATCTGTGGAGAAATACTTAGGCCTTGAATCTGCTCTTATTTGTTTTCCCTTATCTAAAGTCTTAATTGTTGTTGTTTGTCGCTTAGAATCCTGTCCTTTAAACCTAGGGGTCAACCTAGTACCTCCCTCTAGGATAGTAGTCTTAGCCTCCTCTAGGACTGATAGGATGGGAAGGTAATAGCACGCAATAAAGTCCGTGACCAAACATACGCTTTAATTACCTTCATGGCTGGGAAGGGTAGAATATGGATATGATGACCAGTGCGCTAATACCACGTGTAGCCCCTCTTCGAAGAGTGATTATCGGGTATTGCATTGATGTGATCTATATTATTATAAACCTAGGACACCTGTATACGCTAGTTCGTAATCATCCCTACTGTTTTCTAAACACCTATATTCTTAAGACTTAAGTCCCCTCTTATTTGAGCCTTTACTTGTTATTTGTTAGTTGTACAAATTCATGAAAACATTTGGCCAAGAACCATACTTGTGGATCCTGAGGGATGCCTAATACCTTCCCATTAGGATAATTTCAATCCCTTACCCAAATCTCTGGTTAGCAACGTAGTTGTAATTGAACCCCTTAGGTGCCCTAACGCACCTTAAAATCGTTAGGTGGTGACTCTTCAAAATATACAAACCCCTTTTCCAAAAGGAAAGAGTTGTCCCAGCCAATGCCATAAACCCGATATTCCGCGAAGAAGAGGATAAAAGGGTGCACGACAACAAAATAGGGTCTAAGGGGAGCATATGGAACAACAACTGTACAGAACTACCAGAAGTCTACTGATTCAGGAACTTAACAAGTCAGTCATGGTAAAAAGTAATTAAAACATAAAGACAGAGCGTGCGAATAGTCATGTTGAAGACATGGGTGCATTAGTCATACCAATCAGGACCAATCAAATACATTAGGAGTCTAAGAAACTAACATGAGCATACTAGTTGAGGGGAGTAAATAGGAACTGAACAAACATGCAAAAAAGACAAATGAGATCTAGGCATGCTCGATTAAACACTGGAACTGGAGAGGTAAAACTTAAACATACTGGGTAAATCAGTAAACATGAAGACAATTAAGTGCATAGCCAATTAACCAGTGCAAGAATAGACATGGATTTACATAAAAGAACATATAAAGTTGAGTTTCAGAATTGAACTAGAGACATACCAGTTAAGGAAACAAAGTGCAAAAGGTAAAGCAAGTAGAGTTCCACTGTCTACCCTTGGTATTCAGCCGGCTAGACCAATAGTTAGCATAGGTAGCAGAGAAAGAAGAGAGAATTTGAGAGTGTGTTTTGAACTACTGTTCGTGTTTTGTGAGGCAGAATAAGAGAGTATACATAGTACTATAGGAGTAGGAAAAATAAGGTAAAAGAATAAAAAATCAGTCAATTAAGGGCAATTACTGGGTCACAGAATCAGTTAACCATAAGGGAATCCGGAATAGACCCTTAATTTAGGGGTAATTGATCAACGATAACAACAAGAGAGTCTAAATAAGGCATAAAAATCACAAATCATGCGGATGAGTAATTAAGGCAAGGATGACAAATTAAAGTCATAAATAAGGAAACCAATAAAGTCTATGTACACGGATTTTAATCAGAGCAATTAATAGGAAACAACCAGTAAAATCTCCAAAGAGTACTAATTTTATAGGAAGGAATCATTTGAATCCTTAGATAGAAATCAACCAAGCAAGAATCCAAAAAGAGTTCTGATTTTAACAAGAAAGAAATCATTCAAATCCTTAGCAGAAGTGAATCAAGCAGAGATTTCACAAAATACTGATTTTAACAGGGGAAGTCATAGAAATAAGTTAATAGGACAGGTTCACAGGTTCACAGAGATAACCACAATATCGAAACAAAATGGAAGAGATCAATATAACTCACAGAAACATTTAGGGTTCGAGCATACATGCAAAGATTAACCAAACACGTAAAGAGATGAACAAATTAAGCGTTTGAAATTAAAAAATCTTTGAAGAAGGTCTGGGAAGAAACACTAGTTTTAAAAATAGGCTAAAATCGAAATAGTTAATTGAAACAAGGGACTTTTTAGAGAAAATACTTAATAATACTCGAATCACCTCAGATCTATAAAGATCTGAGAAGAATCGAACAATAGCAAACTAGGGTTTTCAGAAAATAGTAGAGATTAAGAGAATCGGTCAAAAACCGATGGATTCGTACCAAAACCAAGAGGAAATCCATACTCACAAACGAAAATGGCCTAGGACAGGCCAGTGAACAAGTTTCAGGCATAATCCGGGTGGATTTCCTTGAGATTTCCTCAAGGAATCATGAAATCAAAGAGCCAGGGGGTATAAGGGACCAGTGGTGGTCGGAGGAGGCACATAAATACCATAGAAGGGGGTTCTCACCGGTGGTGACGATTAGGGTTAGGGGTGAGTTAGAGAGAATTGAGGAGGAGGGATTCAAAGGCGGCTGGGTTGAGTGAATGAAGGATGAGGGTTAGGGGTTAGGTTAATTAAAAAAGGAAATGGATCCTGGACCGTTGATCTTCTGAGATCAACGGCCACGATTCCATCTGGGGTTTGGGCGGGTTTAAGAATTGGTTTGGGCTATGATTTAAATTGGGCTGGTGTAATAATATGGGCTAAGGTCCGAAATTAAACCAAATTAAAAGAGGCTACTTGTTAAATACCTATTTAATTGATAAAATAATTTATAAAAATAGTTAATAAATGATAAAAAATAATTTTTATGCATAAAATTGATTTGAAATAATTACCTTATATTATAAAAATACAGTGCTCATTTTCTTGTGAGATAAGATAATTATTTATTCGTGGGCTATTACTGCAAAGTTATTGTAATTATAACCCAAAAAATTTAAATGTGGCTATTTGTGTAGTAATTTAAGCTTAATATGAATATAGATAACAAAATTAAACCATGAGATGTTATAAAGTCATTTGTGATGCAATTTGTATTATTTATGTAAATAAAATACTGGGATAAATTAATTAAAAATCCCTAAAAATGTAGAAATTATGGGAAAATATTGATTGATGCTAATGCATAGCTTTGAAGGTATATATAACATTTAAAAAATATTATAGGAAAAAATTGGGTATCAACAACTGCCCCTCTTTACTCGGGAAGGATGAAAGAGTTGTAAGGTAAAGATATGATGGCCAATTTTGACCGAGCGAGACGTTTTGAGAGACATAGGTCGCACTCTGGTTTCTGAGCTGCCTACATATCCTTGGTTTTACAAGAATCAGGCCGCGTGTAGTTCTGGATTCATTGGCGGAGTATACCGATGAAGTTATCACAAGAACAGAAACAAGGTTTTGAATGGGTGAAATGGTTACAGTGAGCGGTCAGGTTTGAACCATTATGAAGGAAATGGCACGGGATTGCTCCCGTTGGGGTAATTGTTTCTCATCGGGTCACCTGTAATTAAAGATGCTACAAGCGTGTATTTGTGCAGAAATTTAAACGTGATGCAGATTCCCTTCGGACCATGAGAATTATCTTTGGACGGTTGAGGATGACGTCCTTAGACCATGACGTCTTGGGCCATGAATTGTTCGATGAGGGATTTGCAGGCCATGAAATGATGTTCTCGGGCCATGAAAATGGTGCCTCCAAACCATGTCGCCTTTGAATAATGATATGCAACTTTGAGAGATCCTCAGGCCATGACATGGTGTCTTCCGGCTATGAGGATGATGCCTTTAGACTATGACGCCTTTGGACAAGTTGGCGATATTTCATCCCATGAGATGCAATATCATGATGTTAAGGACAACAAGACAAGGCTTAGTCTTGTGAGGTTGAGGGCAGAGCTTAGCCCAAAAGAAGAGCAAAATAGATAGCGCTGGGGAGGCAATGCTTAGTCTCGGCAAAAATGCAAGTATGGAGGCAGGGCTTAGCCTCATGCAGATGGAGACAAAGCTTAGTGTCATGCAATATTGGGGACATGGCTTAGTACTATGCAAATGAAGGCAGATCTTAGCCTTATGCAAATATGGAGGCAGAGCTTAGCCTCATGCAGATGGAGACAAAGCTTAGTCTCATGCAAGATTCGAGACAGGGCTTAGCCCCATGCAAATAAAGAAGAGCTTAGCCTTATGCAAATATTGAGGCAGGGCTTAGCCTCATGCAGATGGAGACAGAGCTTAGTCTCATGCAAGAATATAATAAAGAGCAGATGATATCATAGTTTTCTTATCTGGTAGTAGATTTTTGTATCGCGGTCGTTATGAAGATTGTGACTTTGGGGCGTGTATATTCTTCGTTCCTGCAACCAAAGAAAAATTGTGAGTTCTGCAAAAAGGGGATGTCAGTTCGTGCCTCCGTCGGCTCGCTTTCTTGGTCTGAAGACCATGTTCAAATCATTGAGGGTAGCATTTGCTAAACAAAGTTATTTCAAAAAGCAAGCATGCGTAGTTTTCAAAGTCATAGTAAAAAAAATGTTTTGGGAAGTTATTTAGATGAACCTAATTACTGTGACACGATCCGAGACATTGCGACTTCTCTCGCTGTGGAATTTTGAGGGTCTTCCTCAAAATTCTTCCCCAGTTAGATGGACAAACATTTCTGACTGCTGTATATGCTGCGATCGGCTGAACTTGCTTCAGAATTTTGAGAGTCCTCTTCAAAATTCTGCCCTAGTTTCTGATTGTAGGGGGAAATGGAGATTTTTATTGAATTATGACGAACCCACAGGGCTGCCTATGTATCCCCTCTTAAACGGGAATCAGGTCGAGTGTAGTTCAATTTACATCATTTGCAGAAACATAAATAATTACACATAGTATCGCTTGACTGCATCTGAATTGATTGCTTTTAGCCAGACTTCTCCGTCCATTTATGCGAGTATGAGGGCTCCTCCCGTCAATACTATGTGAACCATGAAAGGACCTTGCCAGTTGGGAGAGAATTTCCCTTTGGCCTCATCCTGATGCGGAAATATCTTCTTCAACACCAGCTGCCCCGACGTGAACTGTCTTGGCTTGACCCTTTTGTTGAAAGCTCTGGACATTCTGTTCTGATAAAGCTAACTATGACATACTGCATTCATCCTTTTTCCTTCTATGAGGGCTAGCTGCTCATAACGGTTCCTTATCCATTCTGCATCGCTGAGCTCAACTTTCTGTATGATCCTTAAAGAAGGAATCTCCACTTCGGCAGGGATAACATCTTCAGTACCGTAAACCAGTAAGTAGGGAGTTGCCTCGGTTGATGTGCGGACTATGGTACGGTATCCCAACAAAGCAAATGGTAGCTTCTAGTTCTATTGTTTGTGATTTTCTACCATCTTTCTCAGTATCTTCTTGATATTTTTGTTGGCAACTTCTACATCTCCATTCATCTAAGGTCTATAGGCTGTGGAATTCTTGTGCTTCATTTTGAAGATCTCACACATGGTTTTCATTAGATCACTGTTGAGATTGTCGGAATTTTTAGTGATGATGGACTCCATAAATTCGAATCGGAAAACAATCCGGTCGCGGACAAAATCTGCCACGACTTTCTTAGTCACTGCCTTGTAAGATGCTGTTTCGACCCATTTGGTGAAGTAATCAATAGCTACTAAGATGAACCGATGCCCATTTGAGGTGGTGGGCTCGATCAGACTAATGACATCCATTCCCCATGCGGCGAATGGCCAAGGTGAGCTCATTTGGCGGAACTCTTATCATATCTGCATGTACTTGGCATTGGTAGCATTTTTGGACATATCGGATGCAATCTGTTTCCATGGTCATCCAGAAATAACCGGCCCTGAGTATCTTCTTGGCCAAGACAAAACCATTCATATGCGGGCCGCAGGTTCCGACATGTATCTCTTCTAGCAACTTAGAAGCTTCTTTCGCGTCGACGCACCTTAACAATCCCAAATCAGGAGTTCTTCTATATATGGTTCCTCCCCTGTGGAAAAAATTGTTGGACAACCTCCGATGTGTGCATTTCTGAATATGGTTTTCATGCTCCGGGTATTCTCCTTTTGTCAGATACCTTTTGATGTCGTGGAACCAGGGATTCGTATATGTTTCTTATTTGACATGAGCACAATATGCTGGCTGACTATGGATCCTTACTGAGATAGGATCAATGAAGTTCTTGTCTGGATGTTGTATCATTGATGACAAAGTAGCCAATGCATCGGCAAACTCATTCTGAGTTCTGGGAACATGTCGAAACTCTATTTTTGTGAACCTTTTCCTCAATTCCTGCACATGGTGAAGATATGGTAATATCATGGAATTCTTGGTGGCCCATTCTCCTTGTACATGGTGCACAAGCAAATCTTAATCGCCGATTACTAACAGCTCCTGAATATTCATGTCGATGGCCATGTTGAGTCCTAGGATGCATGCTTCATACTCTGCCATGTTGTTGGTGCATGGAAATCTGAGTTTAGCAGATACCGAGTAATGTTGGCCAATTTTCGATACCAAGACATCTCTAATACAACTCCTTTGAAATTTGCCGCTCCATCAAAGAACATCCTCCAACCGTCGTAGGATTCAGCAATATCCTCCCCTATGAATAACACTTCTTCATCGGGAAAATATGTTCTCGGGGATTCGTATTCTCCTTCCACAGGGTTTTCAGCAAGATGATCTGCCAGTGCCTGTCCTTTGACTGCTTTCTGGGTTACATAAACAATGTCGAATTCACTCAACAGGATTTACCACTTATCCAGCTTGCCAGTGGGCATAGGTTTTTGAAAGATATATTTCAAGGGATCCATCCTTGATATGAGGTACGTTTTGTAAGCACAGAAGTAATGCCTCAGCTTTTGAGCTATCCTGGTCAATTCACAACAGGTACGTTCCAATAGAGAGTACCGTGCTTCATATGGAGTGAATTTCTTAATCAAGTAATAGATATCTTGTTCCTTTCTCCCTGTCTCTTCGCGCTGTCCCAGAACGCAACCAAAGGCTCTATCTAATACTGCGAGGTAGCGTAGCAAAGGTCTGTCTGGCTCTGGCGGAACCAAAATTGGTGGTGTTGATAGGTACTCCTTGATCTTTTCGAAATCCTTTTGACAATCCTCGGTCTAACTAGTTGCAGCATCATTCTTCAACATCTTGAAAATTGGCTCACATATGACTGTGGACTGGGCTATGAACCGGCTGATGTAGTTTAGCCGTTCTAGAAAACTTATTACATCTTTCTTACTCTTCGGAGGTAGCAGCTCCTGGATGGCTTTGATTTTTGATGGATCCAATTCTATCCCTCGGCGGCTGACAATGAATACAAGTAACTTTCCGGCAGGGACCCCGAACGCACACTTTGCAGGGTTTAATTTCAGGTTGTACTTCTGCAGTCTGTCGAAGAGCTTCCTCAAATTTGTTATATGATCTATGGCTTTCTTGGATTTGATGATGACGTCTTTCACATACACCTCGATCTCTTTATGTATCATGTCATGAAAAATAGTAGTCATAGCCCTCATGTAGGTGGCCCCATCATTCTTTAGACCAAATGACATCATTTTGTAACTGTACACCCCCATGGTGTAATGAAGGTTGTTTTCTCTGTGTCTTCTTCGTCCATCCAAATCTGATGATAACCGGCGAATCAATCCACAAAGTACTGGAGTTCAAGCTTGGCGCAATTGTCGATCAGAATCTATATGTTTGGTAGCGGGAAATCATCCTTGGGACTTGCTTTGTTTAGATCCCGATAATCAACACAGACTCTGACTTTCCTATCTTTCTTTGGAACTGGAACGATGTTGGATAACCAAGTTGGATATTCAACCGCCCTGAGGACCTTGGCCTTGATTTGCTTGGTGACCTCCTCTTTGATTTTTAGACTCATATCCGGCTTGAATTTCCTGAGTTTCTGCTTTACTGGTGGACACATTGGGTTTTTGGTCAACTTGTGAGCCACAATAGATGTACTTAACCTGATCATATCATCGTATGACCATGCAAAGATTTCCTCATACTCTTTCAGAAACTGTGTGTACTCTTCCTTTTCTGACGGTGATAAGTGAATGTTGATGTGGGTTTCCATGATAGCTTCGGAATCTCCTAAGTTGATTATCTCAGTTTTGTCCAGGTTGGTCTTGGGCTTGTTTTCAAAATCCTCTACTTCCCTGACGATTTCCTCGGGTATGACATCCTTCTCTTCTGAATCACTATCCTTTTGTTGCGTTGCCTCATTACATGTCACAATTGTTGGTTCATCAAGACAGGAAATAGTAATGCCGTATAGATAAAGATATGAGAGAAAATAGTAATAATAAATATCGATCCATTGAAACACAAAAGCAATTTTCAGTAATTTAAACAACATTTTTGGACGCTGGAAGTTTTATTTAAAACAAAATGCAAAAGGGAAATCATTTTCTTGGAAAACAACAAAATAAACACTGATGTGCAGCCTTGCTACCCAGGGACTCATCGGGTCCTGGATGGTCTGACAGTCCAATGCTTGAGGAATGATCCTTTCTCCACATCTCGGATGGTAGGGCCATACTCCTCCTCATCCTTGACAATTACACAACAGTCCATGTCATAATCCTTTAGGAACAAGTTCCTCAAGGCGGCCAATGCTTCTTCTTTCTCTGATCCCCATATGACGTGGATCTACCGAAAAGTCTGACTCAGGTGTTGTACAGGCTGCTCAAGTGGATAGTACGGACCACGCCACGGTGGTGACCAGTCATTGTATTCTTTCCAGGTGTACTGATACCCTAGCCCAAAGGTTATACCATGACATTTCAAATGTATTGGCTTGGAGATACCCTGAAGGTTTTTTCCAAGACCCTTGCCGGGTTCATATCCTCTCCACGCTAGTATACTTTCTATCTTGATGCTCCACCACTTATCTTTCTCAATTGCATTGACCCACTCGATGTGATGATAAGTTTCTCCCCTGAGCCTTCTTCTATTCTCAACCACTGGGATAGTCTGATGGTTGTAAATAGGGTTGCTCCCATCTCCATGGATAATTACCTCTTGATGGTTCCATTCGAACTTCACCACCTGGTGCAAAGTCGATGCCACAGCCCTAACGACGTGTATCCAGGGTCGTCCTAACAATAGATTATAGGATGCGGATATGTCCAGCACCTGAAACTCGACATCAAACCATGTAGGCCCCATCTGTAAACAGAGATTGATTTCCCCAGTGGTAGACCTCTGAGAGGGGTCAAATGCCTTCATGTTCATGGTCCCTTCTCGTATTTCATACATGCCTTTGCCGAGCCTCTTCAATGTTGTCAGTGGGAAAATATTGAGACTGGATCCCCCATCTATTAGAACTCTGGCAATGAAATTGTCCTTACATTGCACGGTAATATGTAGTGCCCTGTTATGATTCAAACCCTCGGGTGGCAGCTCGTCCTCGTGGAAGGTGATTTTGTGACTTTCCAACACTTGTCCCACCATATTGGCCATCTCTCCGCCAATGATGTTATTAGGTACATACGCCTCGCTTAACACCTTTAAGAGAGCATTCCTGTGCACTTCTGAATTCTGTAGCAGTGACAGGATAGATATATGAGCAGAGGTCTTGATCAAATGATCTGTGACTGAATACTCTTTTTCTTGCACTTTCCTCTAAAGGTCGTCCGGGCCTGTTTCAATAACAGGCAGTCTGTTAGAAGCCTGCTTGCTGGATTCTCCCAAATGCTCTGGTGTATAGACTCTTCCCGTTCTGGTTATCCCTTGCGCATCATCGGATTCTTCTATTTTGTTCTTTCCTCTTCTTCTAGCCTCGGCCACATAATCCCAAGGTATAGCCTTAGTGTTGAAAGGCGGCTTGGTTGACACCATCACTGTGAAAGGCGTGGTTACTTCTACCTCGAAGGGAACATGCGCAGCTGCGAGAGGTGCTATCTCAACTTCAAATGGAACTGATGCATATATCTCAACCTTCACTGGCGGCTGGATTTGTACTATAATAGGATTGAGTGTGATTGCAGGTTTCTTAGGATTGCCACCCTCTTTGATAAGCCTAATCGATCCCTTGGGATCTCATTCCTCATCGGTATCTATCACATTGACACATTCTCCCCTATGATCTGGGATGGGGTTGTTGCGGACATTGGGTGTAGCTTCTTTGGCCTGAATGACCTTATTATCAATCAAGGTCTGTATCTTATCCTCTAATGTTTGGCACTCATCAATGGTATGCCCTTTCATGCCAGAATGTTATGCACATGTCTTGTTTGGGTTGACCCATTGCGATGGATTCTCTACGGTCGTGGCAGGGATAAGAGTGACATAACCAACAACCTTCAGCCTCTCATACAGCTGGGCATGGGTTCGGTAATGGTGTGTAATGTATTGTCTAGGTGGTCTGCGATCAAAGTTAGGCCGAGGTCTTGGGTAGTTTGGGCGGGTTGGAGGTGACTGAAGGTGAGGGGGTTGGGAATTATATGTGTGGTAAGCAGTGGCTGGTTGGGAATATATAGGAGGTGATAGTTGATATGTGGGTGGAGGTGCTTGGTATGTAAGTGGAGAGGTTTGATATACAAGTGGAGTTTTGGGTACTTGGGCAATCATTATTGTTCCTGCATCTTTCTTCTTCGATATACCCCCTGACTGCAATGCTTTATTTGTGGCATGTAATGCTTCAAAGTTTGTGACCATACCACTTTTGATGCCCTCTTCAATCCTTTCTTCGAGTTTGATGATATCAGAGTACTTGTTGTTTTCAATAACCATCAATATTTCATAGTACTGCGGGTCCTGTACTCTAACGAAGAACGTGTTCATATGTTCTTCGTCCAATGTTGGCCTGACTTTGGATGCTTCTGACCTCCAACGAGTGGCATACTCGCGGAAGGTCTCAGTGGGCTTCTTCTTTATGTTCTGAATGTAGAAGACATCCGGCGCATTCTCTGTGTGAAACCTGAATCTATTCATGAAGTCAGACGCCATAGTCACCCAGTTGGACCATTTCTTAGGATCCTGACTGATGTACCAGGACAAAGCATCTCCCGTAAGGCTCCTCATAAAAAGCTTCATCCGGATCTTTTCATCTTTTTTGACCCCGACAAGCTTGTCACAGTAGGTCCTTAGATGAGCCCTAGGATCACCTGTTCCATCAAACATCTCAAACATGGGAGGTTTGTAACCCTATGGCAGTTTTACATCCGGATGTATGCACAGGTCTTCATAATTCAGACCTTCTATCCCTTTGCCTCCTTCGACACCTTGAACCCGACTTGTCAACTTCTTGAGATCTTCAGCCAGGTTCTTAATGAGCAGGTCCTTTTCAGCAGATTCTGGTGCATAGGAGATGTGTTGAGTGGAGTGAGGTAAGGTATCCACATATATAATGTTATTTTAGTGACCGAGTGTTTGGGTATAATGGTGATCATTGGTGGAATTCTGGGGTTCAGGATTGACTGGCGAGGTGTTTTGTGGAGTAGGGTAAGTGTTTTGCTGGTATTGTGGTGGGATAGTTTAATTTTGTGGTGGGTTTGTATAATGGTGAGGTGCAGGAGCGTTTTTTGGGTGTGTTTTGTGGTGGTGCCGGGTTCTAAGTGTTTGAATGGTTGACATCTGGGATATTAAGTGTGAGGGATAGATTTGCTAAGCTCCGGACCTGCTCGAGCTCACCCTTGAGTTCTAGTATTTTATGCTCAAGTCGTGATACCACATCATTTGAGGCCTGAGTACCTCGACCATTAGAAGTTTCCCTGTTCTCAACATGTGTGTTGCCATCATTTCTGGGGTCGTTCAAAACATCCATCTTTGCTTTCCTTTTGCCTCTTGGTTGACTTGGAGGAGGAGAAAGTGGAGGTCCCCTAGATCTAGTATGATAAGTCGATGATGCCAGTATGCACGAACTAACCTTTGGGGAATGGGAATAAGCAAAAGAAAGAAAGAAAAAGAAAATTTAACCAAGTCAGTAAGAGTTCTAAAAGAGTACTTGCGGTATTTAAACACATAGTGCGGGAATGTAAATTCGTGTCCTAATTTGGGAGCCTCCTTGTGCCCGAGGTAGGCCTAGCGACAAGTTGATTTGAAGAATTTCAGGGCCAATAATTGCCTCATTTCATTAATGTAAAAGTAGATAAATCTAAAACAACACTAAATAAGATAAGTCACTAATGGCACTTGGCCTTATGACATTTGAAAAAACAGGTAAATCTAATCTACTTGGTCCCAGAAGGACCTTCCCCAGGCTTGATCTTCTTGGCTCTATCGACCAGGTTCCCCAGGTCGTGCATGCCCAACAACAGGTATACTCTCGCTAGATGCCCTCCTTCTCTTCCCTCAGCATTTTGGCAGTCAGCGAATCTTTTCCTCGTCTTCCCTCTAGCTCCATCAGACCCTGCTCCAAATGTTCCAACCTTTCATTAGATTTGATAGCCCGTTCCCTCCGTTCACTGATCAGTTCCATATCATTCTTGTGTTTCTCCAAATGCTCGGCCTCGAACTCACGAACCCTTTTGCGCAGTTTATTGTATCTCACTTGGGCTTCAGCAACTTCGTCTATGAATCTGTTTCCCCCACCGATTCCCCGCTCAACTATCCCTGCTATGCTGTCTTCCAACCATGACAAGTAAAAGCGTACATGCTCTGCGTGGTACCTGTCTGGCTCGATGGTGTCCCTTTCTACAATAACCTTTAGATGCCACATATGCTGAGCTTCACATTTTGTATGGGATGTCGTCGTCCTGAAATTGTATGGGATGTCGTCGTCCTGAAAATCTGCCCTGTAATGACTCATTTTAGAAACTCACGGTATGACTTGCTTCCTGCCTGCCTGTTTCATAACCCTTATAGGAACATAAGGGTATATGCCCCTTAAACCGATCAACACAAGGTGCGTAGCGTCCCTAGATCTGATGATGAACTCACTGGTAGGGAACCATTCGAACATCCATTGAACCTGGTCCTCAGTCAAATTGTCAAAAAACTGCGCCCATTCTGTAGCATTTTACGGTTGAGCAAGCCTGTCTGGGATGTAAGTCATTCTCTTTGGGTGATGGAAGGCTATATGATCATTCCACGACCTTCGTGGAAACTCTTGACGATATTGACCCCTTTGGAGATGCTCCAATAACCAAACCTGTAGTAGCAGATTACAACCCTCAAATTGTTTGAACCCCTTCTTGTAGCGGTTCAAGGCTCGATATATGTCTTCTATGATCATAGGTACAATGGTATATGTTTGCCCCTCGATCTCCTCCATTAAGGTTTTGTCTACCATATCCATTTTAGTGTGAATATTGTCTCCTCTGCTTGGAAATACTATCATACCCAGGAAGCAAACAACGAACACAAAAACCCTGCGTTGAATATGACCCAAGGAAGTGATAGAGAATTCATCATGGAAGATACGATTGGATTTGCTATGGCCGTATCGTTCATAAAGGTAGTCAAAGGTTATGTAGGACTCCTTCAGGCACTCTAAATCATCGTTCTTTTTCAAACCCATCATTTTCAGGAACCCCCTAGTTGCACGGTTTTCCGGCACCAATAAACCCGGACTATCCCAAGGTAATCCAGCGAAGCCCCCTATCTCCTCCAAGAGAGGGGTCATTTCTATGTTGCCAAAACAGAACACGGACCTTTCTCTGTCCCAGAACATAGTGGCCACTTCAATCAACATATTGTTTGGTTGGATATCCAGTAAAGAGGGTAAGTTTCCGAGGACCCTTTTCACATGGTCTTTGTCACTTGGCGAAAGGTCCTCCCACCAATCCAGCAACAATGGTGGTATTCTTTGGACCATGCCAAACCTGGGGACTTCGTGCCTCATCTTCTGCAAAACAAATAAGGTTAGACCCTTTCCCCCTCCAGATTCAACTACTTATACATCAGTGATTAGCATATTGGAACTTATTTCTCCAAATTAATGCACAGATCGTGGTTGCGTCCGTTGGGATTATGGAAACCTCAGTGGACTTTTGGACAAGTCTTTTCCTAAAATTATGTGAACATATTAACTCGGCTAGGTTTGACCATGATGCATGTACAGTTATAATTAGAGTATGGTTACTATGGTGGTATATACTGGTACCCTCAAGAGGACAACTTAAGGGGGAAAGGCACGAAACCGTCGACTACACCGCTGATCGACTAGTTTTACCGCAAATAAGACTTTCCGAATTTGAAGGGTGATATATAGGAAGGGCGCAACCACTCATCAAGTGTTGCTAAATGATTGATTACGCACGAGTGGAATATGATGTTGAACATGATTTATCAGCAGTAAATAACATGTTGTCACGTATTTTCACGTTAGGAAAATAATAAAGGCGGTATTTAATAATTGAAAGATGTTTAAGAAAGGGAAACAAGGAAATAAGTCAGTTTCTGCAGTAAAGGAAATCATAAATGCTCAAAATGGGTAATTAAATTCACATAAGGGGAAAGGGAAAGGGGGCGCACATCCTAGCAAAAAGAAGCATGCTTCAGACTAATTTACAGAAAGCAAGTTTGTTATGGTAAAAGCCTAAAATCCCCAGCAGAGTCGCCATGTTGTCGTGCCCCCTTTTTCTCGCGAAATCGGATTTCGACATTCATTTGGGGAAACTCCCTTCCTTTTGGGAGAGGGGTATGGAAAGTGAAGAGTCGCCACCTAACGAATTTATGGTGTGTTAGGGAACCTAATGCAAATAACTCATGAAAACCGGTCTACATTACCAGAGATTGGGTAAGGGCTTGAAATAACCTTGAGGGGAAGGTGTTAGGCACCCCTCGAGGTCCACAATGGTAGGTCCCGACCAAACTTACTTAGTAAATTAGTCATTTAACAGATAAGCAGTCTAAGAACACATATGTAAGCAAGATGAAAGGAGTTTAAAAGGTAAGCAGTCTGGGCACACATATATAAACAAGATAAAGTATTCCTAAGTTATTTAGCCTATAGGATCATATCCGTACAATGCCCGGTAATCCTTCCTCAACCAGAGGGGTTACACATGACATTATGTCACGACCCAATTTTAGAGTCGTGATGGCTCCTGTCGTGGAACCATGCAACCGCCCTTTTTAACTAAGCTAAATTCAATTTCCAGTAAAAATATGAATTTAAACGAATTTATTGATAATACTAAGAGCCTGAAGTTTAAAAATAATATTTGAAACAATAATTAAATCTTCAGCCCCGGATCCAGTGTCACTTAGTCATGAGCTGCTATATCATAAAATAGAAAAAATGAAGAAATAGACAACATAGTCTCAAAATAAGTGCAACAGGTGGAATAAGGAAGAGAAGACGAGGTCGCGATCGCCAGCTGCTACCTCGACAACTCCAATGAAAACTCTAATAACTGCTCAATATCCACTACCACGTCCCGGTGTACCTGGATCTGCACATAAGGTGCAGGGGGTAACGTGAGTACACCAACTCAGAAGTAACGAACCCAAACTATGGGCTGAGAAGCAGTGACAGACAAAACCTCAAAATTATACAATAAACAATATACAGAATTTAGACATGCTAACAGTTTATCAGAATGAGTAAATATGCCAAGTATGCCAGTATACTCTACATGCCATCATAAGAATATATGTATGAAACTAGTGTGGATATGCACATAGTGATCACAATCCTCACACATCAGTCCACTCAGTACCGTATATGGCTCTCAGGCCCAGGGAAAATCCATCCCGGAATGTACATAATCATTGATGACCGTAGTCACTCCGTACTGAGGAAAAATTCCAATCCAGCCCCACGGAGAAAGTCCATCTCCGGAATACAACACTCGGACAAGATCCATGTCCAGGGACGATCCATCCCTCACATAACATCCACTTCGGACACGATCCATGCCCAGGGAAAATCCATACCTCAACATCAATGCACTCACTGAGGGTGTAAAGACTCTGGAGGGGCCCTACTGGCCCAAGCTCCATATCAAGCCAACAAAGGCATGATTTAATATTGCTGCGGTGTGCAGTCTGATCTCATAACTGTCTCAATAACAGGCTCTCGGCCTCACTCAGTCATTACTCTTCAGTCTCACTCACATGGATCACAGATGCCTCCGTCAGCCCGACACAATGATAAGTATACATATAATTAACAATACTGAGACTGAGATATGAAGTGGTATGCTATAACAGGACTGAGTATATGGAATCAATTAATCACAAAATGAGATAGTAATATACGACCACTCGGGTCTCAGCATTTTCGGCGTGAAGCCTAATATTTATACTTAACATGATTTCTAACATGTTCAATATTACCACATTAATATAAGCACAAATATCATCATGGAATAATCACTAAGCGGTGCCATGGGATAAGTCAGGCCACAATTAGTCGGTGCACGCCCGCACGTCCGTCACTTGGCATGCGTTTCACCTCAATTATAGTCATAAATCATTTAGCTCGGGGTTTCGAACTCTCAGAACCAAGTTTGGAAACGTTACTTACCTCAAAACCGGCTAAAATACTATTCCGCATTGCCTTTGCCTCTAAGTTCGGCCTCTGAGTGCTCCAAATCTACCAAGTTCAGATTTTTATCATCAAATTATGCTTAAGGAATGAATTCCAATTGAAAAGTACCAAATTTAGCTCAAAACACGAAATTAGCCAAAACCCGACCTCCCGGTCCCGCGTCTCGAAACTCGACAAATTTTATACCAAAATGTTCTTCATCATCTCACGAGTCCATACATATAAAGAATGCTAAAATCGGAGTTCGTTTGACCCCTCAAATCGACCCCTAAAGGTCTCAAAATCTCAAGCCCTAACCCCACCTTTTTCTACTGATTTTCATGAATTAAACACTGAGATTATGTTCCTTAATCACCTATAATCGAGTTTTAAGGTCCAAAATACTTACCTTTATAAAGAACACTGATTTTTCCCTCTTCAAAATCGCCTCAAGAGCTTCTTCCCCTTCAAAAATGGTGTTAAAAGGTCTAATGGTCGTGGAGGGTTTTAATTTATACTTTCTGCCCTCGGGTTCCGCACCTGCGACCCATGTCTCGCACCTGCGGGACCCCGCATGCGGTCAAAACAACCGCACCTGCGACTTTTTATTAAACGACTGCTCCGCACCTATGACACACATTCCGCTCCTGCGGGCACGCACCTGCGATCAAACATCCGCAGGTGCGGAAACAACAGTGAATTCACACTAGCAGTTGTTTGCTGCAATTTTCCAACTCCGAACTTCCCGTTAACCATCCGAAATCAATCTCGAGCCCCTCGGGATCCCAACCAAATATACTAACATATCATATATGATCATTCAAACTTAGTTGCACTCCCGAAACACTAAAAATAATATCAAAACACCAAAATCACATCAAATTCAAGCCTAAAAACTTTGAAATTTCTAAAATCCACCAACGATGCCGAAACTATCCAAAACAACTCCGATTGACCTGAAATTTTGCAGGCATATCCAAAATGACATTACGAACCTGTTCCAACTTACGGAATTCCATTCCGACCCTCATAGCCTATTTTTCACTGCCGACCGGAAATCACCATAAACTAACTTTCGCCAATTCAAGCCTAATTCTACACCGGTCCTCACAAAAATATTCCGAACACACTTCTAAGTCCCAAATCACCTAACGAAGCTATCCGAGCCATAAAATCTGCATTTCGAGTTCGTTTACCAATAAGTCAACTCTTAGTTGACTTTTCCAATTCTAAGGCTATTTTTAAAGACTAAGTGACTAAATTCTCATTATAATTATTTCGATTCCTAGCCTACCAACTCTAACACATCAAGAACAGTTTAACCAAGCTATAACGAGGCAATAACAATAAATATAATTGCAGATTCCACGTAACAACCGACCGGGTCGTTACATTCTCCCCCTCTTAAACAAACGTTCGTCCTAGAACGTGCCGAGAGTTGTTCCAAAAGACATCAACCGCGAATAACCTTACCATGGAGCGACCCCACGTCACCTTACCCCACATCGATCTAATAATACAACACATTCGAATGCCACTATATCCAACCTAATCCCTACGCTTTAGAACCCAAATTCCCCGTCAAAACTCATCTAGAAAGATTAGAATCCCGCCTCCACACACCGTATATACTTGAACCAAATCACACGAATCTGAAAGAACACAACTCACAGGTCCAAACTCTGTGATACCCAACTACTTTACCTTAATCAACTCCTCTATAAGACCACAACAGAACCACACCATGTGTGACTAAAACCAACGAATCGCCGCTCCCCGAAGCAGGGATGGGTAACCCCTAGATCATCCTGGAGCACAGACAAAACCTCTTAATATGGACCACATCTTCACACTCAAAGCAACCTCTCTCGGAGAATGGCACTGGGGACTGAAGGGAACTCCTAGCACCAGGATAACCACGGGAAGAACCAGGCATAGATGAACTCTGAACCGATGGTTCCCAAGATGAACTATGAGCTGGCAGGGCACTGAAAGATGGGTGCACCTGATGCGAACTATGAGGATCATGACCAACTGATCCATCACGATAACCTGAGCGACCTGGCTGAGCCTGCCTGAATGGACGGCCTCTGCCGGGCTGAGGCTGCCCCCCTGAAGGAATCCCACCTAAACTCCCAAATCCTCGAGACCACTTGGCCTCCCTCTCGATCCCCTCCTGGTGGTGAACCGACTCAATCTCTCTGGAAATGTCAACCACCTCCTCAAAAGAAGCGCCATATACCCTCTCCCTAGTCAAAAAAATTCGAAGCTGATAAGTGAGGCCATCAACGAACCTCTTGATTCTCTCCTTATCCGTAGGAACTATCCAGATATCATGACGGGCCAACTCGGAGAACCTCATCTCATACTGCATCACGGTCATGTCCTCCTGGCGCAACTACTCGAACTCCATGTGAAGCTCCTCCCTATGGGACTGCGGTATATACTTATCCAGGAATAGAATGGAGAACTGACGCCAGGTAAGGGGTGCTGCGTCAGCAGGTCTACGCCTCTCGTAGGCCTCCCACCAAGCGAGTGCAGCTCCTGCAAACTGGAAGGTAGTAAATGGGACCCCACTAGCCTCCAGTATCCCTACTGTGCGAAGGATCCTCTGACACTTGTCCAAAAATCCCTGGGCGTCCTAGCCCTCAGTACCACTAAAAATCGGAGGCTGGAGTCTACTAAACCTCTCTAACCTGCGTTGCTCATCATCTGCCAAAGCTAGAACCACAAAATCTTGGGCTGGGGCAACCGGTTGGGCTGGAACTGTCCCCGGTGTCTGAAGCCCCTAAGTAACCTGCTCAGGTGTCTGGGCAGCTGGAGTCTGAGTGCCTCCCCCTGCCTGAGAAGTAGCAGCAGTAGTAGGCATGGAAACGGCCTGTGCCAAGCTGGTGCACACCGTCAAAATCTGGGCTAGGGTCTCTTGAAGACCCGGAATCACAATGGCACTGCTGGTTCCTGAGCCTCTCCCGCTGGGATCTCAACTGCGGGGACCTGATCATGAGCAGTGGGAGGGTACACAAGTACTGCCTCGGCTGCTGAGCGGGTTGCACCCCTCCCTCTTTCACGACCTCGACCTCGGCCTCGACCTCCAGCTGGTCCTGCTGGTGTCTGATCACCACGATCGGTAGCACGAGTCCTCACCATCTGTGAGAGAATGAAAACAACAGAAGTTTAGTTCGAGAATTTAACAGAGTCACACGACAGAATTCAAAAATGTGGGATTCTTCCTAAGGGTTCTGTAGCCTCTCGAAGATAAGTACAGACGTCTCTATACCGATCCACAAGACTCTACTAAACCTGCTCATGACTGGTGAGACCTATTTAACCTAGCGCTCTGATACCATCTTGTCACGACCCAATTTCGGAGTCGTGATGGCGCCTGTCGTGGAACCAGGCAAGCCGCTCTTTTTAACTAAGCTAAATTCAATTTCCAGTAAAAATACGATTTTTAAACGAATTTATTGATAATACTAAGAGTCTGAAGTTTAAAAATAATATTTGAAACAAAAATTAAAATCTCCTGCCCCGGATCTGGTGTCACTCAGTCATGAGCTGCTATATCATAAGATAGAAAAAATGAAGAAATAGACAACATAGTCTCAAAATAAGTGCAACAGGTGGAATAAGGAAGAGAAGACGAGGTCGCGATCGCTAGCTGCTACCTCGACAACTCCAATGAAAACTCTGACAACTGCTCAATATCCACTACAGGGTCCCAGTGTACCTGGATCTGCACACAAGGTGCAGGGGGTAACATGAGTACACCAACTCAGAAGTAACGAACCCAAACAATGGGCTGAGAAGCAGTGACGGACAAAACCTCAAAATTATACAATAAACAATATACAGAATTTAGACATGCTAACAGTTTATCAGAATGAGTAAATATGCCAAGTATGCCAGTATACTCTACATGCCATCATAAGAATATATGTATGAAACTAGTGTGGATATGCACATGGTGCTCACAATCCTCACACAACAGTCCACTCAGTACCGTATATGGCTTTCAGGCCCAGGGAAAATCCATCTTTCAACATTAATGCGCTCACTAGGGGTGTAAAGACTCCGGAGGGGCCCTAGTGGCCCAAGCGCCATATCAAGCCAACGAAGGCATGATTTAATATCGCTGCGGTGTGCAGTCCAATCTCATAATTGTCTCAATAACAGGCTCTCGGCCTCATTCAGTCATTACTCTTCAGTCTCACTCACATGGATCACAGATGCCCCCGTCAGCCCGACACAATGATAAGTATGCATATAATTAACAATACTGAGACTGAGATATGAGGTGGTATGCTATAACAGGACTGAG
The DNA here is from genome assembly GCA_005239505.1 of Nicotiana paniculata. Taxonomy (NCBI): domain Eukaryota; kingdom Viridiplantae; phylum Streptophyta; class Magnoliopsida; order Solanales; family Solanaceae; genus Nicotiana; species Nicotiana paniculata. Next base: position 33,053 of record ML352420.1, on the reverse strand, counting down.
TATATGGAATAAATTAATCACAAAATAAGACAGTAATATACAACCACTCGGGTCTCAGCATTTTCGGCGTGAAGCCTAGCATTTATACTTAACATGATTTATAACATGTTCACAATTACCACATTAATAGAAGCACAAATATCATCATGGAATAATCACTAAGCGCTGCCATGGGATAAGTCAGGCCACAATTACTCAGTGCACGCCCACACGCCCGTCACTTGGCATGCATGTCACCTCGATTATAGTCATAAATCATTTAGCTCGGGGTTTCAAACCCTCAGAACCAAGTTTGGAAATGTTACTTACCTGAAAACCGGCTATAATACTATTCCGCAGTGCCTTTGCCTCTAAGTTCGGCCTCTGAGTGCTCCAAATCTACCAAGTTCGGATTTTTATCATCAAATTATGCTTAAGGAATGATTTTCAATTGAAAAGTACCAAATTTAGCTCAAAATCCGAAATTAGCCAAAACCCGACCTCCCGGGCCCGTATCTCGGAACTCGACAAATTTTATACCAAAATGTTCTTCATCATCTCACGAGTACGTACATATAAAGAATGCTAAAATCGGAGTTCGTTTGACCCCTCAAATCAACCCCTAAAGGTCTCAAAATCTCAAGGCCTAACCCCACCTTTTTCTACTGATTTTCATGAATTAAACACTGAGATTATATTCCTTAATCACCTATAATCGAGTTTTAAGGTCCAAAATACTTACCTCTATGAAGAACACTGAGTTTCCCTCTTCAAAATCGTCTCAAGAGCTTCTTCCCGTTCAAAAATGGTGTTAAAAGGTTTAATGGTCGCAGAGGGTTTTAATTTATACTTTCTGCCCAGGGGTTCCGCACCTGCGGCCCATGTCTTGCACCTGCGAGACCGCACCTGCGGTCAAAACAACCGCACCTGTGACTTTTCATTAAACGGCCTAATTCCGCACCTGCGACATACATTCCGCTCCTGCGGGCACGCACCTGCGATCAAACATCCGCACCTGCGGATACAACATTGAATTCACATCAGCAGCTTTTTGCTGCAATTTTCCAACTCCGAACTTTCTGTTAACCATCCGAAATCAATCCCGAGCCCCTCGGGACCCCAACCAAATATACTAACATATCATATATGATCATTCAAACTTAGTTGCACTCCCGAAACACTAAAAATAACATCAAAACACCAAAATCACATCAAATTCAAGCCTAAAAACTTTGAAATTTCTAAAATCCACCAACGATGCCGAAACTATCCAAAACAACTTCGATTGACCTGAAATTTTGCAGACATATCCAAAATGACATTACGAACCTTTTCCAACTTCCGAAATTCCATTTCGACCCCGATAGCCTATTTTCCACTGCCGACCGGAAATCACCATAAACTAACTTTTGTCAATTCAAGCCTAATTCTACACCAGTCCTCACAAAAATATTCCGAACACACTTCTAAGTCCCAAATCACCTAACAAAGCTATCAGAGCCATAAAATCCGTATTCCGAGGTAGTTTACCAATAAGTCAACTCTCAGTTGACTTTTCCAATTCTAAGGCTATTTTTAAAGACTAAGTGACTAAATTCTCATTATAGTTATTTCGATTCCGAGCCTACCAACTCTAACACATCAAGAATAATTTACCAAGATATGACGAGGCAATAACAGTAAATATAAATACAAATAGCGCACATGTCATTATATCTTTTTTACTACCCAATTACCCTCCCCTTTGCGGTTATAAGCGATTTTAATTTAGAAGGACTCTGAGCGTGCATTACCCGTGCCTTCCTGGTGGTCCCGGAGGTGCTTAGGACCTCTAGATTTTAGGTAGTTCTAGACTCTCCTAAGGTATTTAAAAGGGAAAATCTAAACGACAAGCAAGAACAAATAGGACATTCACGTAAGGAACAATTAAAGGCTCACTTTTACCTCCTCAAGTATGCAGACAATAGCACGTCTCAAACATCAGGATTTCAGACATTTCAAAGTCCTAAAACATGATATCTATGTGAGCATGAAAACAGACTGTATGCAATATCTATTAAAGCGAGGCAGTGGAGACCTAATTAGTTTGCCTACTAATTTTTAGGACTTGCTGAATCTGGGCAGTTCACAAATAATTAAACAAAGCACAGTTTTACCACTTTTATAAGGCCTAATTACCTATAGGCTTGCCTAAGCGTGGTTCAGGGATACCCTATAACATGCTGTCTAAAAATACAAACAGAATTCTGGAAATTGACTAAAGGAGAGCAAGCAGTTTGAGTTTTAATATGCCCTATAAACATGCTTGTCTAGGTGCTGATGGCTTCTTCTAAGCATCCTTATAGACATGACGGTTATTGATTTAGGCGATGTAGACATGGTTTAAAGCGAATGAAACACAATCCTAAAGCAGGATTTCTAATGCACATAAAGAATGGACATTTTATTAAAGCAAAATTATAACAGTAACTTAATAACATGATTTCTAGGTGATCATGATTATGCAGAAGAAGAATTTCGTGATAGTGAAGCATTGAGCTATAACATGTTTTCTAATATGCAAAAACCAATAAATGTAATTGTCCTAAAGCAGGGTTCCTAATGTAACTAACACAATAGTACTACAACATGATCTCTAATGCAAATAAGCATAGTATAAACCTAAAGCATGATTTCTACCCAGTTTCCCCACAAAAGTCATATGGAAATCCCTCCCCTTTTACTAATTTCCCCAATATTTATTTACAAAGATAAATATTACAAATCAGAATTGAATGAGTTACATAAATATAATATATACTATAGGGAGCCTGCAGATAGGCCCAAAGCAAACCTGGAGACACCAGTTCTTCAAAACAGTCTCAGATACCGAGAATCTCATAGCTAATAGGGTGTCCTGGTGTGTCAAAGTTCCCTAAGGACCTCAGAGATCCCGGGAAATGCTCACACCAAGATCCTTTGAATGGGGAAGTGATTATGTGTAGTGTGGAAAAGGCCTGCCCCAGTATGCCAGATCTCGGAGGAATCTTAGGGATTCCTAGGCAGTACACACACTGGAGGGGCAGAACTTAAGAATCTAAGAGTAGAAGTGAGAGTGTTGGACATAGTCTGATAGAACTTGTTAAAGACAATGTAGAGATAACACTTTTTTAGGAGTGAAAAGGTTTTCAGGAATAGAAACAATTTTAGGAAAAAGCCAAGAGTGAAAAAACAGTTTTTGAAATCAATTCTAAAAGAACAAAGATTCAACATACAACCACACAAACTCAGAGTGCTCAAACTCACAACCAGTTTTTACAAATAAGGGGGGGGGGGGTTCAAGAGGTTGGGAACATAGAGAGCTTCACATTAGAAACACATGAACAGGGTCTAAGGGGAGCATATGGAACAATAACTGTACAGAACAACTAGGAGTCTACTGATTCAGGAACTTAACAATTCAGTCATGGTAAAAGGTAATTAAAACATAGAGACAGAGCGTGGAATAGTCATGTTGAAGACATGGGTGCGTTAGTCATACCAATCAGGATCAATCAAATACATTAGGAGTAAGAAACTAACATGAGCATACTAGTTGAGGGGAGTAAACAGGAATTGAACAAACATGAAAACAAGACAAATGAGATCTAGGTATGCTCGATTAAACACTAGAACTGGAGAGGGTAAAACTTAAACATACTGGGTAAAGCAGTAAACATGAAGACAATCAAGTACATAGACAATTAACCAGTGCAAGAATAGGCATGGATTTACATAAAGGAACACATAAAGTTGAGCTTCAGAATTGAACTAGAGACAAACCAGTTAAGGAAACAAAGTGCAGAAGGTAAAGCAAGTAGAGTTCCACTGTCTAGCCTTGGCTTTCAGCCGGCTAGACCAATAGTTAGCACAGGTATCAGAGAAAGAAGAGAGAATTTGAGAGTGTGTGTTTTGAACTACTGTTCGTGTTTTGAGAGGCAGAATAAGAGAGTATATATAGCACTGTAGAAGTAGGACAAATAAGGTAAAAGAATCATAAATTAGTCAATTAAGGGCAATTACTGGGTCACAGAATCAATTAACCATAAGGGAATCCGGAATAGACCCCTTAATTAGGGGTAATTGATCAACGATAACAACAAGAGAGTCTAAATAAGGCAAGAATCCAAATCAGACCAAATAAAGGATTAGTAAAAATCACAAATCATGCGAACGAGTAATTAAGGCAAGGATGACCAATTAAAGTCATAAATAAGGAAACCAATAAAGTCTATGCACGCGGATTTTAATCAGAGCAATTAACAGGAAACAACCAGTAAAATCTCCAAAGAGTACTAATTTTATAGGAAGGAATCATTTGAATCCTTAGATAGAAATCAACCAAGTAAGAATCCAAAAAGAGTTATGATTTTAACAAGAAAGAAATCGTTCAAATCCTTAACACAAGTGAATCAAGCAGAGATTTCACAAAATACTGATTTTAACAGGGGAAATCATAAAAATAAGTTAATAGGACTGGTTCACAGAGATAACCACAGTATCGAAACAAAATTGAAGAGATCAATATAACTCATAGAAACATTTAGGGTTCGAGCAAGCATGCGAAGATTAACCAAACACGTAAAGAGATGAACAAATTAAGCGTTTGAAAGTAAAAAAATCTTTGAAGAAGGTCTGGGAAGAAACCCTAGATTTAAAAATAAGCTAAAATCGAAATAGTTAATTGAAACAAGGGACTTTTTTGAGGAAAATGCTTAATAATACTCGAATCACCTCAGATCTATAAAGATCTGAGAAGAATCGAACAATAGCGAACTAGGGTTTTCAGAAAATAGTAGAGATGAAGAGAATCGGTCAAAAACCCATGGATTCGTACCAAAAACAAGAGGAAATCCATACTCACAAACGAAAATGGCCTGAGACCGGCCAGTGAACAAGTTTCAGGAAGAATCCGGTTGGATTTCCTTGAGATCTTCTCAAGGAATCATGAAATCAAAGAGATCGGGGTATAAGGGACCAATGGTGGTAGGAGGAGGCACAAAAACACCATAGAAGGGGGTTCTCGCTGGTGGCGGCGATTAGGGTTAGGGTGAGTTGAGAGAGAATGGAGGAGGAGGGATTCAAAGGCGGCGGAGTTGAGTGAATGAAGGAGAAGGGTTAGGGGTTAGGTTAATTAAAAAAGGAAATGGATCTTGGACTGTTGATCTTTTGAGATCAATGACCAGGATTCCATTCAGGGTTTGGGCGGGTTTAAGAATTGGGTTTGGGATATGATTTAAATTGGGCTAGGGGTAATAATATGGCTTAAGGTCCGAAACTAAACCAAATTAAAAGAGGCTACTTGTTAAATACCATTTAATTGATAAAATAATTTGTAAAAATAGTTAATAAATGATAAAAGATAATTTTTATGCGTAAAATTGATTTGAAATAATTACTTAATTATAAAAATACAAAAGGTCATTTTCTTGTGAGATATAATTATGCACTTGTGTGCTATTACTGCAAAGTTATTACAATTATAACCCAAAAAATATAAATGTGGCTATTTGTGAAATAATTTAAGCTTAATATGAATATAGACAACAAAATTAAATCATGAGATGTTATAAAATCATTTTTGATGCAATTTGTAATTATTTATGTAAATAAAATATTGGGATAAATTAATTAAAAATCCCTAAAAATGTAGAAATTATGGAAAAATATCGATTTATGCTAATGCATAGTTTTGAAGGTATATATATCCATTTAAAAAGTATTACAGTGAAAAATTGGGTATCAACAACCTATTCAACCCACCCACTACTAAAATAAACGGGTAATGCAAGGAGAAGAAAATTACTAACTTAAAAATCGCATAAATCCACCTCCCATACAAGATGAAAGCTCGCTTGAGATAGTGGCCGGAATCGCCTTCACCCGAGCTCCTTCGAGATTTATGGAGAAATGAGAGTTAATTTGGGGTAAATTAGTTTTAACCCTTTTAAACAGATGGGTCCAGAAGGGTCGGGTTGGGTAATATAATATAAGGGGTTAAAAATAAGTGGGTCAAGTTTATAAACTAAAGTCAAACGCGTGAAATACACGGATGAACTTTTTACGGGACCTGGTCAAAAGAGGTGTGTATTAGACACATTTTAGAAAGGTTGCGTGTGTAATATTATTATCGTCCATAAAAAGTATGTAAGGGGGATTTGAGCCATAGGTTAGGTGACAACTTATGTATTTTGTCCGATACAATCTATTCAAACATTGTATTCATCAAACAAAATAATACTTGCAGTACAATATGATACGATACATTATGAAACGACATATAACAACAATCCAAACAAAAGGTCAGAATCTAATGTTGAAATTATCGTAGTTTTCAAGTTTAGACACTCGAGTTTGAAGTTGAACTTTGTCAAAGCCTAACTTTAACGCTTTAATCTAAAGTCTAACTTTAGACTCGTGAACTTTGTCTTTTCAAACCTTAAATTTTCATGGATGAGTCTAACTTCATACCTGAAGCTAGGAAGAACAAGAAGAAGCAGAGGCAGCAACATAAGATATACTCTAAAGTTTGCTTAAACTTGTCAAACCTTTAGGGGTAGTTTGATAAGCGGACTAAGTTATTCCGGATAATAATTCCAGGATTATAATTCCTGAACTATTTTATCCCAGGATTAACGATGGTGTCATGATCCACTTGAACTCCGCTTTGATTCAATGCAGCTATTATGGTACCAACTGGTGTTTTCATGATAGTAAGGTGCTCCTCTTTATTTGAATACCCATCTTCGGCGTTGATTGTTAAGTTGTAAGACAGTTTTAAATCGATTGCCGCCATTTCGAAAATCAGTTTGAGAGATTTAACTAGTTCATCGAGTAATCTAATACAAATATAAAATTTTTCTAAAAACAAAAAATGTTAATACTTGAATATATGCTTTTCTAAAAATGATATTTGGTCATTTTTATTCGCGAGATTGCTACATGACTAATATAAATAACTTTAATGGATATGATAAGTTTTTCAATTTCTACACCAAGCAAATAGCAAAACAGTTATCTATATACTATTTAAAAGTACGAAAATTTTTAACGAAATGTCGTTCGACTTCCTTAAAATATTATTTTCACACAAGATAAAATAGTCATTTGAATTACTTATTATCTAATATTTAGGAATATGCATTTAGTTATTTTTTAAATATTTATGATTTCAAAATCAATTAGGTTTTGTGTATTATATCCTTCCTTATTTGAACTACTGAATTAACTTATTTAATTTGTACTATTTCTTGCAGGTGATTTTAATGAACACGGAATGTAGTGAGAAGTATTGCTTCTTCTCAAGTTTTTGTTTATTTCCTCTATTGATTATGTTACTAATTTAATCATTTTAGACTAAATTATATTAGGAAAAAATTTTGTTAGTTAAAAAATAACACAATAATGAACAACAAATATATGAATTTTACTACATACTAAATATCAGTTATTGTTATTCGTCTTTCAGTCTTCTTTTCCTAATATAAACATGCAAAAACAATGATAATTATACTTGAGTCACAAAAGCACATCTATAAAAAGAAGTTTCTTGTATGTATATTTACCTTTGTCTACTATTTTCATTAATAAAAGAATAATGTTAAAAATATTCTAAGATCTCTTAGTATTTAATTTTTACTATTAGTTTATAAGGTAAAATCTTAACTAGCTTTTATATTTGACAAAATAGTAAATTAAGTTATTTAATTTCTTGTATGTATATTTACCTTTGTCAACTTTATTCATTAATGAAATAATATTGTTAAAAATATTCTAAGAGATCTTAGTACTTAATTTTTACTATTAATTTATAAGGTAAAATCTTAACTAGCTTTTATATTTGACAAAATATTAATTTAAGGTATTTTTCAATAGTCTCATTTGATTAATTTTTTAATATTTAGAAATATTCACTTAGTTATTTTTCTAATACTTAGGACTTTGATCTAGAAAATTATGTTATTTAATTGGAATCCTTCATATAAACTACATTTAGATTTAGCGTATCGAATTTTAATCACTTGAGGAATATTTTTCTTAATATTAGGTTTACGAGTATCTTTGTTATAAAAGTTTAGTAGTATTTTTTTTAATACTAGGTTTACGAGTATCTTTTTTGTTATAAAATTTTCTTACTTTCCTTTTCATGATTAGGAGCTCTTAATTCTTTTTCAGGTTTAAGAGTCTTAAAGGTTACGTGCTTTTTTTTTAAATAACAAAATAGCCATTCAATTACTTTTTTATATTTAAAATTTGATATTAATTAAATTTTATGTTATTAAATCATGCTTGGGAGTAAAAATCAATATCTAGCAATCACAGACATAGTAATCTCAAAAGTTTATCAATTCCATTTCTTTTTATAATTCGAGTATCAAGCTTAACTAAAAAAATATTTAAATTTTAAGAATATAAAAGAAAAAGAAGTGTTGGTAAGATTCAGTTATACTAATGGTTATACTAACACAAAAATCTAAAAGTGGTATGTGATTGCGATTTTCTTATTACTCTTGACATAGAGTTCTTATTGGATAAAAATTATAATTATATTTAACTATATTAAACTTGATATGAGCTAATATTAAGATTTGAATCAACAAAAATAAAGTATTCTCTTTAATGTTAAGAAGAAATAATTAAGCCTTAAATTAATTAATCAAAGAAAGTCTTTAAATTAACTAATTTACAAAAAAATTAAGTCATTCTTTTCGAAATTCATCATATAAATCAGTTATAGTATAGTATCAAATTGTTAAAAGCACAAACATTAAACTATAAGAATGAAATATTAGATGATAAATATATTATAAGTGAGTTGTCATTAATTATTTTCATTTCTTTTGGTATTCATTTTAACAAAAGACAAAACCCTATAATTTCTATATACTAAGTTGCTTATTGTATAATATTAACTGACATCTTAAAACTTAGCATTTGATAATCAAATTTGTGTGTTCCTCTCGTACACACATTTTATTCATTGATACTAAGCACACGTGCAACACACGTACATTAAAACTAGTTCTTACAAAAGCAAGAAATATTAACTTGATTTCTTAAGTTATATTCTCCATTTTATAAAAGAAATCTCCACTACGGTTAAAACAAAAAACAACAAGGAGAACACTAAATCAGAAAGTAACATAATAATAACAACAATGATTATGTCTCGACTCCAAATAAGCAGAGGCGAAATCGTAATTTGAAATTTATATATTCGAGATTCTAATAATTTTAAGTTACAGTTATATATATTCATAAAATCTTTAAAATAAATATAGAATTTGGACCAAAATTATCGCATTCGACCAAACCCATAAGCTATTCTCTGGCTCCATAAATTGGGATCTATTATATAAATCCTCACTGATTTTATTTCTTTATTTAAGTTTATCATAGATTAATATTTTATAAAAATAGTTGTTTATTTTTACTGATATAAAGTTTATAAAAAGAGCAAAAAGTTATTAAAAAAGAAAAATCAGTTGGGATATGATAAATCACCTAACACTTGGACCAATAAAGTGTGCACAAATCATAAAGTTAGCAGTGTAAAGACAAATTTACGTGTCCCCTATTCCTCTACTACACGTATTTTTTTGTACTGTCAACACAATAACTCAATTTTTTTAAAAAAAAAACAGTGCTCAAGAATTCCATAACATAGTGCCACAGAATAGCAGAATAGTTGATATTGGAATTTGGAGACACCCTTTTGCTTCTGCTTCATCTTGGTTAGTCTTTTAATCTCTTTCAATTTTTTTGAAACATATAGTTACATTGTGTTATCTAAATCAGTAGGTGCATTAACATAGCCAAGAATGGTTTTTCTTCTTAAATTTGTTTCTCTTTACTGTTTGTTGATTGCTTGTGTTGGTTGTTCTACTTCCTTGGTGTTGTTATTCCTGACTTTTATACTACTGTATTTGCTTGGAGCCGGGGTCTACCGGAAACAGCCTCCCTGTGCAAGGGTGGGATAAGACTGCGTGCACGCTATCCTCCCCAGACCCTTATTTATGAGATTAGACTAGGTTTGTTGTTGTTGTTGATTATTTTGTGAACATTTCTTGATGTATAACTTGTTTTCTTGTGATGGTTCTAGCTAAGTTTTCACAGTCTATTGCTATATGAGAGATTGGATTAATTCTTTCTAAATTGCTAGCTTATGTTGAAGACTTGCCTAGTTGGGAGTATATTTTAGTCATGTTAATATGTCTACTTTCGGTCCTATGCTTTCGCTCTGCCAGGCACTGGATAGGGGTTAGCTCTGTAAATGTGTAGAGCCAAGTGTAGTGTGGTGTGGCGTAGTAGTAGCCTTTTAGCCCTATTGGAGATTCGAATGTCAGTATGAAATAAAGAAAACTTATACTAGTACTTTTTTTTTTTTAATAATGTGGGATTGATGAAGTTAAATATGGAACATGATCAGTGAGGAGGATTCATATAGCAGGCCTCACCTTATTTGGTATTAAGGTGCAGTTGTTTGTTGTATGTTGAAGACTTGCCTAGTAGTGTACGCTTTACTTTTTGGGCGGAGGGAGGGTGGGATTGAGAGATCATTAGTGTTTTGAAACGGTTGAACTTATCTTGAAAGATTCGTACAACATGTTTCTTGATGTAGTGTTTGATTATGTAGTTATATGTGTTACTCTTTCTAGCTGGATGTATGTTTACCAATGTAGAGAGGGTTGGTAGCAAAGTAAAGATTGAAGGCCTCGACGGGATGATTGAGGCAAAAGAGTAACAACACGAAAAAACCTCGTTCGAGTCCTAGCTAGAACACTTAGTGTGATCGCATCTGCTTGGTGTGCAGGTTTAAAAGGCTTCCCAATAAACTAGTCAAGGTACACAGAGCTCGAGTAACACCACCAAAACAAAAAAAAAAAGAAAAGGAATTGGCAAAACATTTTTCTTTAAGAGTATAAAAGATGGGAAATTTTTTTAGTAGGTGTATAGGCAAGTTTTTGACTAGAGGATTGGAGTAAATTGATAATGACTGATTTATTTGATTAGGAACTTCAGGTAAGCAGTCTTGGTGACTTGTTTAAGAAATGACTGGAATTGGTATTGGTAGATTTTAGACTTTTGGTTCCATGTAACGTCTTGAGGGGGAGTCTTGGAGCAACGGTAAAGTTGTCCCCCTATGACTTATAGGTCACGGGTTCGACTAATGGTATTTAGTAGCAAGAATCATTTGGTTTTCCAACTTCAGTCTTGATCTGGAAAATATTGAGAATTATATTGCTTCTTGTCATCCTCATTTCTTTGTCTGTTTAGTACAGTTTGTCATAGTTTCTTGTCCTTTGATCGTAAGAGATGCTTTTGCTGTAACAGGGTTGTTGAAGGTTTTCTTGAGGGGTTGTGAACTGGTGAAGATATTTGCTAGTGGAAATCTTAACTTCTGTGTTAATTTAAGGCAGAATGGACCACAATAATCTTGGAACTTCTCAAGGTATTTCAACTTGTTACCGTGCATGCCTTGTCTCCTAACAATCTATCTTTTTTGCTGAAAGCAATTAATTTTATGCATAGGTTTGTGTTATTTTAAGTTTCAAAAACAGATCAGAGAATTGTATCCGTCTTTTGGTTTCTGCAAGAGGTTGTTGAACTAACGGTTATCGTGAAGGTATATCATTGGAAAAAGCTAACCAAATAATTCAAAGACATAATATTCATCATAAAAATAGTTAAAGTACATAATAATAAGATGGAAAGCAGGGGTGGAGCTCGAGCTTCCGTAATTGGTTCGGCCAAACTTAGTAGATTTAGCGCAAACACTATATTTGTCTTAAGAAATCCATTGAATTAGGTATAAATTCTTACTTTAGAACCCAGTAACATAAAAAGACTAGAATCCCGAACGCAGTAACTTCAAATCCTGGCTCCGCGCCTCTGGTGGAAAGGACGTGACATAGCATCAGCGCCAAAAAATTACATAGGCAAAATAGTAAAACCAAGTTGAACATTCCTGAAAGTGTACATAGATATTACTGTTTATGGAGCGCGAGAAATTTTGAAGTGTAGGATCTTACTCAAAGTATAGCAGTCTTCTAGAGCAGGTGACATTATCAAAGCAGAGGAAGGCATTTCAATAAACTTTTTGCAAGTACTTCACACATTCTGAGAATAAAGTCCATCATCATAATATAAAGGGTGAATGGCTCTTGCATAACATGCCGGCATCACGATGATATACCATAAGATTACGAAATGTCTACTGCTTATTTATGCAGCAGGAAATGGTGTATCCACTTGGTTCAGAAATTGCCAAATGTTCACTTCAGCAAGAGTAAATAATGTCCTGCAGAAAGGAAAGAAACATTTTTTTGATTACTTCCCTCTCTCCAAAGAGAAATAAGATACTCGTGTCTCACTCTCTTTTTGGTTAAGTTTTTTTTTCCTTAGATAGGAAACAGAGCTGAGGCACAACACTGTGACGGTGAAGAGGGCTCTTGCACGGTCTGTTGTTGGAATTGTTATCTCTATGTCAGTATTTAACCATAAAGTTATTGGACAATTCGTTACTCACTTTAAGTTCTGGAAAGTATTGTCCCAACAAACTGTCCGAGCGAGCTTTCTTTAGGAAGATTTAAAGCTTGGTAAATTTGATAAACTTCGCTCAAACACTTGTGAACTCCAATTCTATGTTGACTGGATCTCTTTAACCAAATAAGAAAACTGGTAATCACAATTCGCATCCTTGATTTGTCGTGCACCTGAAGACGGCAATTTTGTCTTGATAGAAGATGATAGGTCAAAGGTTAGAAATTTAGAAGGAGAAGGGGGAGATTCAATAATTAAATAAATAAGTACCAGATATTGGGCTTAATAACATTTCTAGATGCCAACCTTGAAGATATCAAGAACCTAGTTCATCCTAAATTCAGTAATTCTACCTTTTCTGGAAAAAGAAAGGAGCAATAAAAACTTGGATAATTCTTTGTTGTGGAAAGAGAAGCTTTAGCACAGTTTCTGAGGAACATGTACACTTTTTTCTGTATATCATCTTATCACACAGTGTATTGAGGCATTCTGAAACTTTGCAATTGTCTAATTAGATGATAATAGATTGCCTATGCTCTTAATCAATTCCAAATGTTGCAAATGCGCATGATGGCTTGCCCTTGAAATGATGCATCTTTAACTGCAGCAATTAAGAAAGATTGTATCATAAAGAATGAAAGCACTGAATCCAATCAAAAACTGCATAAGGCTTCAGGGGAAGTGACTTCTGAAGGGAATCAAGGTCAAGGTGGTAGGAATGTCGCAGGCGATGTGGCTCCAGGACATGTGAATTCTCAAGGCGAAGTAAACATGGAGGCAGAGATCACTATGGATGACGTTATAAGAGCCGGAGGCCTAGGAGCAAGAGACGATTTAAATAGTGTTCTTCCTATCGCAACCGATACCACTGACTTTGAAGCTTCTATTCGTGACGCTTGGGACTATGAAGGGCCACGTGAAAGCATTAAGCGACCGGGCCTTGGCTGGACAGAACCTGCAAAGAAGTAAATCTATCCACACTGCAACTTAAGGTGGACTTCTGAGGTTTTTTCCAGTTTTACGAGCACTCTTAGACTCTCAGCTGTGGTCCTGTTGATTGAACGTACGTTGTATTTGTCTTACAGTTTATTCAAGCAATGTATGAAATTAATGATCAATCGCGATGGACCTTTTCATTAATGAACTTAGTTGTCAATCTCCTTCGTGCACTTCTCTATTTGACGTATCTTGTTGTGTTTGAGATGGTACTAGGAAACATAGTAGAAATTCCATATTAAAAGTTCTTTTATGAAATGAAAATTTCAATTGTGGGTTGAATCTTACTGAATCTTTAATGAGTTCTGCTAGGCACAAACATTAGATTCATTGCTGGTTTCAAGTATTCATGTACAAAGATAGTTCGTTCCGAAAAGAATGTTACAATGCTTCAACATTGTTACATGTGTACACTGTGGAGGAGCATTATAACCATAGATTTATGTAAAAGAACTCTATATAGCTAATTTTTTTCCGGAAGAAGTCATTGTTGTTGAATTGGTGATGCTCTTCTAAAAATTGTTTGGCCAGGAGCTAGGATAGCTAAAGGGTCATATGTGGATTTCCTCCTTTCAAATGTTTCCCATTGGGGACCAAAGTGATTTTTCCAGTCTTCCTGTGTTGTGTAGTGTGGCAAATACTGTTTCATTCCAATATGTGCTCTTTTGCAAAAGTTTAGTATTTTCTTATTCTTATTTAGAATATATTCTACGCCGTCCTTTCCTGTTGAAGATGGCATGGCAGAAGATAGAAATGCTATTAGATACATAACATCTTCTTCAGGCGTAACTAGTGATGTTCCTTTTCTCCACCTGCAACACAATTGATCATAGGTCATGTTAGGAAAATGCATATATTCTTAATGAGAAGATTGGTTGATTGATGATGATTTCAGTACTTTGATTTGTTGACTGGATAGATGAGTATAGGACCGTGGCTAGTGTCAGTAAGTATCTTCCCAAAAACTTCTTGTGCAAATTCATGAATCTTTCTCTTTGGAATTAGAAGGTTTAGCCATGGATGAGGAACATCCCATAACCCCTTCTCTTGAAGTTTCATCTCGGATACGTGAACTCTGTCGAGGAAATCCACGTAGGAGACTTCTGATTGGAACAGCGTCGATTGGATATAATTCAACTTTGATAAAAGGGCATCAATATTCTGTAATGTTAAGAAAAACAAGAGTCAAGACGTGGACATGTTTAGGTGAACATTTTTGCAAAGTTGTCAAAAGCTAGAAGCTATCATGTGACCAAGAGGTCACGGGTTCGAGGCGTGAAAACAACCTCTTGCAGAAATGTAGGGTAATACTACGTACAATAGACCCTTGTGTTCCGGTCCTTCCCCAGACCCCGCGCATAGCGGGAGCTTAGTGCACCGGGCTGCCCCTTTGTCAAAAGCTAGAAGCTTAAAATGACTTTAAAAATATCTTACCTGATTAGTTTTGGTTGTCTCTTCTGGATTGAAGTATTTGGCAACTTCTAAGCAGTAGAGAACTTTTCCTTCAGAACTGAACTCTTTGGTTATAAGTGGATCTTTAGGATTGAAAGTAGACCTCCAGTTGTTTAACAATCCAGTTCTATTGATAATGACAAATCCTTCTATATAGTCGAAAGAATTCTCGGATGATATCAAGTGTTCTTGATCATAGGAAAATGTGGAGAAATCTGAATACAGCACTCTGATCCAGTTTACCTGTAAATAATTGGACTTTAGTAGAGATTACTTGCTTTTTTTTTTTCTTGTTCCAATTAATGTTTACTTATTTGATATTTGGAGTTGGAAAAATTACCTTTTTAGGTGCTGGTTCAAGAGCAATCCTAGCCCTTGTGATGATACCAAACTGGCCTAGTCCTCCTAATACACCATAGAACAGGTCAGCATTCTGCTCCTCTGAACAAGTAATCACCTCTCCTTTACCTATGCAAAAAAATGTATTATTAATAATTTCAAGCATTATAATACGTGGCGATCCAACTTACAAAATGGAGGAATGTGAAATTTTCCAATAGTTATAGTTGATTATCCAAAAGTTAGATTAATCAAAAGAAAAAAAGGTGATGACTTGTTGTAACAAAATTGCCTTCTGCTGTAGACTTTGTTGAGTCCAAGTCCACAATGTAAACACTTTTTAACTGATTAGTCTGACTTCTAGGTGTTGATTTGGTACTCTGTTGGAATATAATAGAGGCAGGATTTGACTTAAATACACTGAAAGTGTAAAGAATGTTTTTAACCTATTGTAGCAGGTAACTTGCCTCATTTTTTTCAGGTTGCTAATCTCAATTTTTTGCACTATCACTGTATAGAACTTAAACTCAGAAAGAAATGGGAAGATTAAACTCTCCCCGCTCGACTACTTTCTAATGAATGCTTGATACTATGGAAACTGGGGAATAATAAGATTGTTGTGCATGGACATACCAGTGACAACCTCAAGTTGGTAAACATTATTGATCTGTGGTCCATGTTTGAATGCTTGACCACTGATTCCGGCGTTCGACAAAGTCCCTCCAACGGTGAGGTGAAGATAATCAGTCCAAGATTTTGGTGTTAATCCAAGTTTAAGACATTCATGCAGGATGTTTATCCAAAGTTCTCCTGCAGAGACATCAACAAAAGGCAGTTGTTGATTCCCTGTGTGGAAACGCATTGCTGGCGCTCGAAGCGATTCCATATTGATCACTACTCCTTGGTAAGCTTGAGCTTGGCCTTCTAGAGAATGACCATGACCTCTAGCAGCAACAGTTAGGTCTGTAGTAGCACCCATGTCAAAAACATGTTTTATGGTAGATGATATATCAGAAACTGATTTTGGATACAGAACTGCCGACGGTAAGAAGTGATATCTGTTGCCAAAGTCCTTGGCCGCGTGATCGAAATTCTTGAAACTAAAATACCCTTCAATATTTAACTGTTTCAATGATGATTGAATCACTGAAAAACTTGAAGGGGTAGAAGAAGATATTGGGGTGGCAAAAGGTTGGTCACAACAGAGGTTAGTTCTGTTTATTGAGCAAATGCCTAGTATGAATATAAGCAACCTAAGAAACATACTTTTATGTTTAAAGAAGACATGAGTTGGTGGTGATTTCATCCTTCTTAAATGTGTAGAGGAAATTAAAAGTTGGTTGTTTCTTGAATATTTGCCTTTTGTTTGTTTGAGTGAAAATAGAGGGTGTAGAATGGCCTCAAGAAAATTAAGGTTGGTCAAGAGAGAATATATAAGGAGGAGATTAGAGGTGTCACTTTCAATAGACACTCAGTGGTTTATTGGACTGCATGTGAGGACTATATAATATAACTTCAAAGTGGATTTTTATGGAAAATATAATCTTGATTTTTTTTTTGTTTTTGTTTTGTATCAACAGTTAAAGAGTTTGAAGTGGAAAATTTCACCTGTCACTTTGTACTTCACCAGTGTTTCAACTACCACATATGACATTTTTAACATGTCTGATTGCTATTTTGAGCAAATTTTATATCCAGAATTTTGGAGTTCTACTATACCAACTTATTCAACCTGTTCACATTTGGTGAAACAATGACACCATTTTTCTTTTTCATGGTTAGGTGATTTGTGCTAAATTTTACTTCCTATTCAGTGCATCCTAATTTGGAAGTCATGATAGCTACACCAAGATTTCCTTATTCTCTCTATTGTAGCGGGAATGAGAGCCTTGACGTGACTGGTAAAGTTGCTGCCATGTTTCGAGCCGTGGAAACAGCCTCTTGCAGAAATGCAGGGTAAAATTGTATACAATAGATTCTTATGGTGGCGATCCTTCCCCGACCCTGCGCATTATCGGAGCTTAATGCACTGGGCTGCTAAGTGGCCCTTTAAGTTTACTAGGGCCACACAAGTTTATCTTCCACAATGAGTAAGAGGCTTTAGCCTTTGAGGATATTCACTTCACGTGGGAGTGAATGCATGTTTGTTTTCCTGTCTGTCTACAAGATGGCTTTCCAACTCGGATTTGACTTGTTAGTTTTGTAAAGAACTATTACACTATCTGTGTGTTTTGATCGGTTGTTAAGGGTAACTACTTTATTTTATAGGCATGCTAATCTCACTTTTTGTATGGATGGTTTCCTTTAGTTATTTGACCAGGGGGTCACGAGTTCGAGCCGTAGAAACAAGTTCTTGCAAAAAATGCAGGGTAATGCTGCGTACAATAGACCTTGTGGTGCGGTCCTTCCCTGACCCTGCGCATAGCGGGAGCTTAGTGTACTAGGTTGCTCTATCTTTTAGATAACCTGATTGTCGAAAGATATTTTACGTTGACAGTACATAGAAGTTAAACTTGTTCAACTTTTGCATGGGATCTACTGATAATGTCAGGTATCTGTTGGATGGATTTGAGTTCTTGATAGAGAGGGTTTGAAGAAGGGAGGCCCCTACTAAGTTACTTGCTGTTAGGTCTTATAAGTATGGCCAAGAGAAAGAAAAAGGAATCAGATTTAGTGGTGGTCCTGAGATTGTCACTTTGGAAAAATGGTACTATACATGATTTTCACCTTCTTTTTAACAGACTTGTGATGGAATATTTGGAGAAATGAAATGTGAAAAGAAGAAAATAAACTTTCAGCTAAAAAATTGTTTGAACTGGTTATCTTTACTTATCTTTGAATATTTCTGAGGGTGAGATACATTTGCTTGAATTGAGTGCTTCTCCAACAATTGCCTGCCCCAGGAGCTTTGGTCCAGTGGTGAGAGCGCAACGTCATGAGTTTGTTTGAATTCCGTCGTAGGCAAAAGTTTTGGAATTCATTATTCATCTAGTTTCGAACCGTGAACTAGTAAATCTATCATTCTCGAATTGTGCTTCACTTGTATATTTCTTGATTATTAAAAAAAAAAAACTTGTCCAACAATTGCTTTTCCATAATGTGAAAAGGATTAGGCTCAAAATTAAAGAACAAAAAAAATAAAATCATATCCAATTAAAAAAAAAAAAAGAGAAAGAAACAAAAGGGGTGAATTTGCCAACTTCTTGCTAGTCTATTTTATTTCTCTAATCCCCTATGTTCTTTTTCCCACTTATTCTATAGAGGACCTTGTGAAAATGGTCATGTTATAATGTTATATATTACTACTGAAGGTTACGGATTCAAGTCGTGAAAACAGTCTCTTGTAGAAATGTAGAATAAGGATGCGTACAATAGACCATTGTGGTGTGGTCCTTCCCGAATCCCACGCATAGCGGGAGCTTCGTGCACCGTACTGCCCTTTTTATTATTACTGAAGTAAGTTACTTAACACATTGGCTGACAAATGACTAATTGACTAGTTATGTGACCAGTTTCACTTGTCCAGGTCACACCTTTTTGGGTGCGATTTTTTCCTTGACCTCGCGTGAACGCGAGATGCTTTGTGCACATGGTTACATCACTTCCACCCTCCCCTTGAGTACGGTCCTTCCCCCGATTTGTGTGAACGCGGGATGTTTTGTGCAACGAGTTATATTACCCCCTTTAGAGTGCGATCTTTCTTCCGATCTTGCGTGAATACGGTATGCTTTATGCAGTAAAGTGTCCTTTTTTTTCCCGATGCATAAAAATTAAACTCTGTGTCCTATGACGATTTTGAATGGGAAGAACACTAAATGAAAAACTAATATATCAAGTGAATGGATTTTGAGGTCTTGGATCCCAACATTGGGACAAGAATAGCATATTCTTTTACATAAAATATTCTTTGTAGTGCTATTCTTGTTTCATTTGCCAAACAAAGTACTATTCAGGAAATTATTACCCCATTTCCTTTTGTTTCTTCTGCATCTACACCAGTAGTCTCCATTCTTTGGCTTCTGGAAAATCTATAATTATGTATGTTTAGTGCCTCTTCGATCAACTAATATACAAAGAACTGTACATATATGTTTTAAATAATGTGCATGTTTATAAAGATAAATTAATTACTACATATATTATGATTATGTATCATTTTGAAGTAATCTTCATTTGGTTAGACGTATTTGTGAACAAGTTTTACATTTACACAAAAGTAAAGATATTTGTGGCGACTCGATAAGATCATCAAAAAAATCGATAGTTTTAGCAGCGATAAGAGAAAGTGTCATTTTCTTCCTTTTTCACTTAGTGTCCGGTATTCGTTCTGGAGTCAAAATAATTTACATTCGCGTCAAATTTTTTATTTTGAGGGTTAAAACGCTCTCTACCAACAGGGTGACTATATGCATTAGGAAGAAGTTTATATACTCTTTGTCAAAAGTTCCATTTGGTGAGCTAGCCATGCAGAGAGAAGAGACTCATCTCCTTTTTTAATTGTCAGTGTACCATTAATCTGCAGTGTCATCAGCCACTAAATTCAAAACCTCAAATTTAAAATCCTTGTCACAAAGGTTCTCAGCTCTAGTTACGGTAAGAGCGCAACATATGATGTGTCATGCAAAACAAAAGGTATAGTACCTAAGTGGAGAAGGGTATAGAGAGACGGGTTCATTATTTATTGAATTTCAAATCGTGCAACCATTGAACCTTGAGAATCTAAAAAAGGGCAGCTCGATGGATAAGGTATTCCATGTTCACACAGGGTTCAGGGAAGAGTTACACTTCAAGAAGTGTGGTATAGATATTCTACCCTAATGCAAATAGTGGTGGTTGCTTTCACGCCCGAACTCTCGGTCAGAAAAAAATTGCTTGTTATGAAGGTACTTCAGAATTTTCAGACATAAAAGTTTATAGTGGACAAGAATCAGGGAAGAAGCTACACTTTGGTGAGGATGGTCAATTGATCACCATTTGTCAGAAAATTACACTGTGTATATAAATAAAATGTCAGATTTTAAAGGTACATAATATATATTGAACACCCTTTATTGAAAATTTTTGTTTACTTCTTTCAAATTAAAAAATTTCTGATTTCGCCATTTGCAAGAATACTAAGCTGCAAGTCTGAATACACAAGAATAAAACACAAGATTATTCTATGTATATACCCTACAAAAAGAAAAAGAGAAAGGACATTAGAATGGCAATCATAGCCAAGGGAAAAAAGCTTTATAAAATCTTTATGTTGCTAGACATTTTATTGCACCCTTTGAGATTAATTTTCCAATTGTTTGAACTGTAGGAAGACAAATATCTGAAATAAGCGCCCGTTTGGACACAAGAATTTTTTCACTTTTTCTTGGAAAAAATTTTCATTTTTTTTCGAAATCAGTGTTTGGTCATAAAATTTTTAATTTTCATATGAATATGAATTTCAGAATTTTTCGAAAACTTGAAAAACTTCCAAAAAATTATTTTTCAAAATTTTCACTCAGATCACTCACAAAAATTCAAAAACAACTCAAAATTATATTTATGTCCAACCACAATTCTAATTTTCAAATACCATTTTCACTTGAAAAAAAATTTATTTATTTTTTGAAATTTTACAATTCTTATGTCCAAACGCCCACTAGGATATAAGTTCATCATAACAACCCCATTGATTTATAATCTAATAAATAATGTTATAAGAAGCTTAAACAACTAATGAATGAGCCTACTTATATCATGTTTTAGAACAAGAAAAGATTATGATATAAAGGCATATCTATCATTTGGTTTGGTTATAGCACTATTAGGGGCTAATCTTTTGAGATTAATCGTTCCAATTTTATTTAATGTCTCTACCCATACAAACGATTTAAGCACGTATTCAAAAAATTTATGAGGTTGGTAAGGAAGGATAGTAATCTACGTTCAAAATCAGAAAATTTAGTTTAATGAACAAAATAGAAAGTAATTCTGAGCCCACAAGTTGTTTGTATGTTTTTAAGGAATTTAATCCCCTCATTGTTGCCCAAGGTTTTGGATTAATTCCTCACAGGATAGAACAGAATAACTATTCTGTGATAACAACACTACAAATCACAGAGTGAGATGAAGAGGTGCAATCCAAAAAGTGCCTCTTCCATTTCCCATTCACACCCATTCACGAAACCTAACAAGGCAAATGGAGGCCACCACAATCCATTGACAGCTTGTTTGGATGGTGTTACCTGTTGAATCGTATTGTATTGTTATTTTATATACAATGTTTGTTTTGATTGTTACTTAAATTATATTGTATCGTATCGTTAAATCGATCGCTATGTCATGACGAAAAGTGCTACTTTATTGAATGATGAATTTGGTGTGGTGGCATCGTTTCCTTGCTTTTTTCTTTAATCTTTCCCTTTCTTATTAGTAAATAATCATATTTTATTCTTTACCCTACTTTTTTATATAATAATTTTACTACATATCCTACTTTTTCTTAATAATGTTGCAAGTTTATTCTTCATATTGTTGGTGCATGACATCTTGAAATGACGGCAAACAATACAATCTATCCAAATATTATATCCATCAAACAATACAATACAATACGATACATTATGAAATGACATGTAACAACAATCCAAACAAGTTGTGAGTGTTCTACATCGGAATATTGATTTCATACGCTCTACTGAATAAACTTTGCGAAAACCTAACTACGTTATATCTTAATTGGCCTTCCACTCCTATGGCTTTATAGTTTGGCATCTTTAATCGAAAACTCAAACAATATTAAATATTGCTTTTCTTGGGCCGATGTTCTATCAGAAACAGTTTTTCTACCTTCACAAGGTAGGAAGTAAGATCTCCATAAACGCAATCCTAAGGTCTGCATACACGCAACCTTTCTCAAACCCCACTTGTGAGATCTTACTGGGTCAGTGGCGAAGTCAGAAATTTCTCCAAGGGTGTTCAAACTTTAAAGAAGTAAAAAAAATCCCGACAAAGGGTGTTCCATATATATTATATACTTCCAACTCCTATTGTTTTACCTATATATATATATATATATACAATATAATTTATTCGACGAAGGATGGTCAGCTGACCACCTTTAACTAAACGTAGCTTCGCCCCTGCATTGGGTATGTTATTGACTTATTGTAAGTAATAACCGAAACCAAATAATGATTAAAGAAAACAATCACATTCTGTAACGACCCGGTCCGTCGTTACGTAGAACTCATTAAAAATTACTGTTGTTGACTTGACATAGGTTGGTTATACTGTTATTGATGTGTTAGTGTTGGTAGGCTTGAAATCGGGATGGTTGTAGTAAGAGTTTAGTCGCTTAGTCTTTAAAAATAGTCTTGAAGTTGGAAATGTCAATTGAGAGTTGACTTATTGAGAAACGATCTCGGAATGCAAATTTTATGGCTCAGATAGCTTCGTTAGGTGATTTGGGACTTAGGAGTGTATTCCGAATATTTTTGTGATGTCCGGTGTAGAATTAGGCTTGAATTGACGAAAGTTAGTTTTTGGTGATTTCCGGTTGGCAGTGAAAAATAGGCTATCAGGGTCGGAATGGAATTCCGGAAGTTGGAACAGGTTCGTAATGTCATTTTGGATATGTCTGCAAAATTTCAGGTCAATCGGAGTTGTTTTGGATAGTTTCGGCAACATTGGTGGATTTTAAAAATTTCAAAGTTCTTAGACTTGAATCCGATATAAATTTGGTGTTTTGATGTTAGTTTTGGTGTTTTGAGAGTGCAAATAAGTTTGAATGATGTTATGGGATATGTCGGTATATTTGGTTGGGGTCCCGAGGTGCTCGGGAGTGATTTAGGATGGTTAACAGGCATTTTTGGACTTAGAGCAATTGCTGGTTTTCTGGTTTTTGTGCAGTAGGGATCTGTGAATCGCGATCGTGTGGCAAGGGCTGCGATCGTGTAGAACAATTTGAGGGCCAGGAAAATTTTGTACATCGCGATCGCGTGAATCGGGTTGCGATCGCTTAAGTTTAGAAGAAGGTGAAGTGCGATCGCGTAGAGTTAACCAGGCGCGTGGGGGGTGAGGTCAATTGGTCTTCGCAATCGCGTGCATTGGGTTGCAATCGCGTGAGGTTGAAATGCTGTGAATCGCGATCGCGTGGCTTTTGCTGCGATCGCAGTGAAGAAATCACTGGGCATATTTAAATAAACCCTTCCGCGACTTAAACCTTATTTTACACCATCGTTGTACGGAAAAGAGCTTTTGGGACGAATTTTGAAGAGGGAAATCCTTGTTCTTCATAGAGGTAAGTATTTTGATTGTTAAAACTCGATCATGGATGATTATAGAATATAAAACCAGTGTAAATTCATGGAAAATCAGTAGAATAAGGTGGGTTTAGGTCTTGAAATTTGAGACCTTTAGGGATTGATTTGAAGGGTCAAACGAACACCGATTTTAGTATTCTTTATATGTACGGACTCGTGGGATGATGAGGAACAATTTGGTATAAAAATATCTGAGTTTAGGGATATGGGCCCAGGGGTCGAGTTTTGACCAAATTCGAGATTTTGAGCTAAATTGATATTTTTCGATTGGGATTCACACCTTAAGCATAATTTGATGATAAAAATCTGAACTTGGTAGATTTGGAGCACTCAGAGGCCGGATTTAGAGGCAAAGGCACGGTGGAGTAGTATTTTAGTCAGTTTTAAGGTAAGTAACATTTCCAAACTTGGTTCTGAGGGTTCGAAACCCCGAGCTAAATGATTTATGACTATTGTTGAGGTGACACACATGCCAAGTGATGGGCGTTAGGGCGTGCACCGAGTAATTGTGGCGTGTCTTATCCCATGACCCCGCTTAGTGATTATTCTATGATGATATTTGTGCATCTATTAATGTGGTAATTGTGAACATATTAGAAATCATGTTAAGTATAAATGCTAGGCTTCACACCAGAAATGATGAGACCTGAGTGGTCATATATTGCTTTCTCATGTCGTGATTATTTGATGTCATATACTCAGTCCTGTTATAGCATATCATTTCATATCTCAGTCTCAGTATTGTTAATTACATGCATATTTATCATTGTTTCGGGCTGATGGAAGCATTTGTGATCCATGTGAGTGAGACTGAAGAGTAATGGCTGAGTGAGGCCGAGAGCCTGTTATTGAGACAGTTATGATAATGGACTGCACACTGCAGTGATATTTAAATCATGCCTTCGTTGGCTTGATATGGCGCTTGGGCCACTAGGGCCTCTCCGGAGTCTTTACACCCCTATGAGCGCAGTGATGAGGGATGGATCTTCCCTGGGCATGGATCTTGTCCGAAGTGATGAGGGGTGGATCTTCCCTGGGCTTGGATCTTGTCCGAAGTGATATTGAGGGATGGATCTTCCCTGGGCATGGATCTTGTCCGAAGCTGATGTTATGAGAAGGATGGATCTTCCCTGGATATGAAAATTGTGCGAGTGTTGTATTCGGAGATGGATCTTCTCCGTGGGGGCTGGACTGGCCTTGTTCTTCAGTACATAGTGACCACAATCACCGGTGTTTATGCATATTCCGGGATGGAACTTCCCTGGGCCTAAGAGCCATACATAGTATTGAGTGGACTTCTGTGAGAGAGCTGTGAGCACTATGTGCATATCCATACTGGTTTCATACATATATTTTATGATGGCATGTAGAGTATACTGGCATACTTGGCATATTTACTCATCTTGATAAACTGTTAGCATGTCTAAATTCTGTATATTGTTTATTGTAAAGATATTGAGGTTTTGTCCGTCACTACTTCTCAGCCTATTGTTTGGGTTCGTTACTTCTGAATTGGTGTACTCACCTTACCCCCTGCACCTTGTGTGCAGATCCAGGTACACCGGGACCCGGTAGCAGATTTTGAGCAGCGGATCAGAGTTTCTATTGGAGTTGTCGAGGTAGCAGCTGGCGATCGCAACCTCGCCTTCTCTTTCTTTATTCCACCTATTGCATTTATTTTGAGACAATGTTTTCCATTTCTCCTTTTCTTTACTTTATGTTATAGTAGCTCATGACTGAGTGACACCGGATCCGGGGTTGGAGGTTTTAAAGTTAGTTCTTCAAATATTGTTTTAACTTCAGATTCTTAGTTTTACTGATAAATTCGTTTAAAAATCGTATCTTTACTGGAATTTGAATTTAGCTTAGTTAAAAAGGGAGACTTGCCTGGTTCCACGGAAGGCGCCATCACGGCTCCGAAATTGGGTCGTGACAAGATGGTATTAGAGCGCTAGGTTAAATAGGTCTCACCAGTCATGAGCAGGTTTAGTAGAGTCTTTCGGATCGGTACGGAGACGTCTGTACTTATCTTCGAGAGGCTGTAGAACCTTTAGGAAAAATCTCACATTCTTTGAATTCTGTCGTGCGACTCTGTTGAACTCTGAAACTAAACTTCTGTTGTTCTCATTCTCTCACAGATGGAGAGGACTCACGCTAATGATAGTGGTAATCAGACACCAGCAGGACTAGATGGAGGTCGAGGCCATGGACGAGGCCGTGACAGAGGGAGGGGTGCACCCGCTTAGCAGCCGGGGTAGTACCTGTGGACCTTCCCACTGCTCATGATCAGGTCCCCGCAATTGAGGTTCCAGCGGGAGAGGCTCAGGCACCAGCAATGCCCATTGTGATTTCGGGTCTTCAGGAGACCCTAGCCCAGATTTTGACGGTGTGCACCAGCCTGGCACAAGCCGTCGCCATGTCTACTGCTGATACTTCTTAGGCCGGGGGAGGCACTCAGACTCCAGCTGCCCGGACACCTGAGCAAGTTAACCAGGGGCTTCAGACACCTGGGACAGTCCCAGGTTAGCCGGTTGCCCCAACCCAGGATTATGTGGTCCCAGCTTCAGCTGATGATGAGCAGCGTAGGTTGGAGAGGTTCAGCAGACTCCAACCTCCGTTTTTTAGTGGTACTGAGGGAGAGGACTCCCAGGGCTTTTTGGACAAGTGTTAGAGGATCCTTCGCACTACAGGGATACTAGAGGCTAGTTGGGTCCCATTTACTACATTCCAGTTTTCAGGAGCTGCACTTGCTTGGTGGGAGGCCTATGAGAGGCGTAGACCTGCTGATGCAGCGCCCCTTACGTGGCATCAGTTCTCCATTCTATTCCTGCAGAAGTATATACCGCAGTCCCGTAGGGAGGATCTGCGCAGGGAGTTCGAGCAGTTGTGCCAGGAGGACATGACCATGACGCAGTATGAGATGAGGTTCTCCGAGTTGGCCAATCATGCTATTTGGCTAGTTCCCATGGATAGGGAGAGAATCAGGAGGTTCGTCGATGGCCTCACTTATCAGCTTCGGGTTTTTCTCACTAGGGAGAGGGTATCTTGCGATTCTTTTGAGGAGGTGGTTGACATTGCCAGAGAGATTGAGTCGGTTTGCCGCTAAGAGCGGATTGAGAGGGAGGCCAAGAGGTCTCGAGGATCTGGGAGTTTTGGTGGGGTTCCTTCAGGGGGGCAACCTCAGCCCGACGGAGGCCGTCCATTCAGGCAGGCTCAGCCAAGTCACTCAGGTTATATTAGTGGATTAGTTGGTCATGATCCTCATAGTTCGCATCAGGTGCAACCATATTTTAGTGCCCTGCCAGATCAGAGTTCATCTTGGGCACCATCGGTTCAGAATTCATTTATTCCTGGTTCTTCCAATGGTTATCCCAGTGGCTAGGGGTTCCCTTCAGTCCCCAGTGCCATTATACGAGAGAGGTTTCTTTGAGTGTGGAGATGTGGGCCATATTAAGAGGTTTTGCCCTCGTCTTGCGAGAGGTACTTATCAGCAGAGGAGTCAGCCCCCGGTTTCAGAATCAGTAGCTACACCGCCCGCCAAGGCAGCTAGAGGTGGGGGTCAGGCAGTTAGGGGTCACCCAAGAGGGGGAGGTCAATTCAGTGGTGATCAGGCCCAATTTTATGCATTCCCGGCCAGACCAGATGAGATGGATTCTGATGCCGTAATCCCAAGTATTGTTTCAGTCTGTCATGAGAAGCTTAATCTTTAAATTGATTCCGGTTTTTCATATTCGCATGTTCATCATGAGTTAGCCCATTCTCTGGATACGCCCGCCCGTGAATATGTTGTTACATCTGTTCATGTGCTCGCCCCTTGTGGGTGATGTTGTTGTTACGGACCGCGTGTGTCGGTTGTGTGTGGTACCTATTAGGGTCTGGAGACCCGAGTGTGTGTATGGTAAGGTTATTCGACGGTTGATGGCTTTTGGAACAACCCTTGGCACGTATGTAACGACTCGGTCTGTTGTTACGTAGAACCTGCATTAAAAATTAATGCTACTGACTTGACATAGGTTGGTTATACTGTTATTGATTTGTTAGAGTTGGTAGGCTTGAAATCGGGATGGTTGTAGTAAGAGTTTAGTCGCTTAGTCTTTAAAAATAGACTTGAAGTTGGAAATATCAATTGAGAGTTGACTTATTGGGAAACGACCTCGAAATACGGATTTTTTTAGCTCAGATAGCTTTGTTAGGTGATTTGGGACTTAGGAGTGTGTTTAGAATATTTTTTTGATGTCTGGTGTAGAATTAGGCTTGAATTGGCGAAAGTTAGTTTTTGGTGATTTCCGGTTGGCAGTGAAAAATAGGCTATCAGGGTCGGAATAGAATTCCGGAAGTTGTAACAGGTTTGTAATGTCATTTTGGATATGTCTGCAAAATTTCAGGTCGATCGGAGTTATTTTGGATAGTTTCGGCAACATTGATGGATTTTAGAAATTTCAAAGTTCTTAGGCTTGAATCCGATGTAAATTTGGTGTTTTGATGTTAGCTTTGGTGTTTTGAGAGTGCAAATAAGTTTGAATTATGTTATGGGATATGTCGGTATATTTGGTTGGGGTCCCGAGGGGCTCGGGAGTGATTTCGGGTGGTTAACGGGCATTTTTGGACTTAGAGCAATTGCTGATTTTCTGGTTTTTGTGCAGCAGGGATCTGTGAATCACGATCGCGTGGAAAGGGATGCGATCGTGTAGAACACTTTGAGGGCCAGGCAAATTTTGTACATCACGATCGCGTGATTCGGGTTGTGATCGTGTAGGTTTGGAAGAAGGTGAAGTGCGATCGCATGAGCTAGGTCGCGATCGCGTAGAGTTAACCAGGCGCATGAGGGGTGTGGTCAATTGGTCTTCGCGATCGCGTGCATTGGGTTGCGATCGCATGAGGTTGAACTGCAATCGCGTGGCTTTTGCTGCGATCACAGTGAAGAAATCACTGGGCATATTTAAATAAACCCTTCCGCGACTTAAACCTTATTTTACACTATTGTTGTACGGAAAAGAGCTTTGGGGACGAATTTTGAAGAGGAAAATCCTTGTTCTTCATAGAGGTAAGTATTTTGATTATTAAAACTCGATCATGGATGATTATAGAACATAAAACCAGTATAAATTCATGGAAAATCAGTAGAAAAAGGTGGGTTTAGGGCTTGAGATTTTGAGACCTTTAGGGATTGATTTGAGGGGTCAAATGAACTCCGATTTTAGTATTCTTTATATGTACGGACTCGTGGGATGATGAAGAACAGTTGGTATAAAAATATCTGAGTTTCGGGACGTGGGCCCGGGGATCGGATTTTGACCAAATTCGGGTTTTTGAGCTAAATTGATATTTTTCGATTGGGATTCACACTTTAAGCATAATTTGATGATAAAATCTGAACTTGGTAGATTTGGAGCAATCAGAGGCCGGATTTAGAGGCAAAGGCACGACGAAGTAGTATTTTAGCCGGTTTTGAGTAAGTAACGTTTCCAAACTTGGTTCTGAGGGTTCGAAACCCCGAGCTAAATGATTTATGACTATTGTTGAGGTGACGCACATGCCAAGTGACGGGCGTGAGGGCGTGCACCGAGTAATTGTGGCCTTGCTTATCCCATGGCCCCGCTTAGTGATTATTCCATGATGATAATTGTGCATCTATTAATGTGGTAATTGTGAACATGTTAGAAATCATGTTAAGTATAAATGCTAGGCTTCACGCCGGAAATGCTGCGACCCGAGTGGTCATATATTGCTTTCTCATGTCGTGATTATTTGATGTCATATACTCAGTCATGTTATATCATATCATTTCATATCTCAGTCTCAGTATTGTTAATTACATGCATATTTATCATTGTTTCGGGGGCTGATGGAGGCATTTGTGATCCATATGAGTGAGACTGAAGAGTAATGACTGAGTGAGGGAGTGAGGCCGAGAGCCTGTTATTGAGACAGTTATGAGAATGGACTGCATACTGCAGTGATATTTAAATCATGCATTCGGTGGCTTGATATGGCGCTTAAGCCACTAGGGCCCCTCCGGAGTCTTTACACCCCAGTGAGCACAATGATGAGGGATGGATCTTCCCTGGGCATGGATCTTGTATGAAGTGATGAGGGATGGATCTTCCCTGGGCATGGATCTTGTCCGTAGTGATATTGAGGGATGAATCTTCCTTGGGCATGGATCTTTTCGGAAGCTGATGTTAGCAGAGGGATGGATCTTCCCTGGATATGGAAATTGTCCGAATGTTGTATTTCAGAGATGGATCTTCTCCGTGGGGGCTGGACTGGCCTTTTTCCTTAGTACATAGTGACCACGGTCACCGGTATTTATGCATATTCTGGGATGGAACTTCCCTGGGCCTGAGATCCATGTATAGTACTGAGTGGACTTCTGTGGGAGAGCTGTGAGCACTATGTGCATATCCATACCGGTTTCATACATATATTTTATGATGGCATGTAGAGTATACTGGCATACTTGGCATATTTACTCATTCTGATAAACTGTTAGCATGTCTAAATTCTGTATATTGTTTATTGTAAAATTTTTGAGGTTTTGTCCGTCACTACTTCTCAGCCCATAGTTTGGGTTCGTTACTTCTGAGTTGGTGTACTCACGTTACCCCCTGCACCTTGTGTGCAGATCCAGGTACACCGGGACCCGGTAGTGGGTTTTGAGTAGCGGATCAGAGTTTCTATTGGAGTTGTCGAGGTAGCAGCTGGCGATCGCGACCTCGCCTTCTCTTTCTTTATTCCACCTATTGCATTTATTTTGAGACAATGTTGTCCATTTCTCCTTTTCTTTACTTTAAGTTATAGTAGCTCATGACTGATTGACACCGGATCCGGGGTTGGAGGTTTTAAAGTTAGTTTTTCAAATAATATTTTAACTTCAGATTCTTAGTTTTATTGATAAATTCGTTTAAAAATCGTATCTTTACTAGAATTTGAATTTAGCTTAGTTAAAAAGGGACGCTTGCCTGGTTCCACGACAGGCGCCAACACGACTCCGAAATTGGGTCGTGACACATTCAAAATCCTAAATTTTAGTAATTTGTTGGTTTAAAGAGACTCATTAACATAGAGCACAAAATCTTGAATTTTTGAGGTTATTATTATGTTTCTAGCTGAAAGAAAAGATCATTAATTACCATAATGTTGGGAATTGTTTATTTTAAACCATAGTGAAAAGTCAATGAATCAAATAATGAAATTTTCTGATCTTTGTCATTTGTAACAAATCAAAAAGGATCTGCAAAAGCTAAAAGGTTGGTCTAGAAAGAAAAAAAAAAGAAAAGCAACATGATTTTCTGCAACTGACTTAGGCCAACCATTGTGCCATTGTTTCTTTTTTGGATTTGAAGTCACTTATAAGAATTTATCTGCAGCTTTTGTCTTTTTGCATTGAAAGATACTTCTCGTGTGCACATATTATTGGCCGATGGGAACAGTTCCAACTTTGCTCACAATAACAACATACACGTATAGTCCCACAAAATAAAATATTATTTTCGATAAACTCTCGGCTCAAAAAAAATAACCATTTATATATTTCGAATTGTTTCATTTTGACGTTCATTTCTTTTCGGTCTATTCGTACATTTATTGTTAGCAAATTGCCTCGCAATTGTCCTTACTTTAAATGTAATGCCAACATGAAATAGGCGGACGACCAGTGGTGGAGCCACTTGCACCTAAGGGTCGGAAAATTATACTGTTTAGCTCGATAATTCTTTTAAAAATATGTATATATACTATATAATGACACCCCTTGACTTCTTGGTGAGTTTGTCTCTTTATATTTTAACTTCCCTTAATAAAAATCATGCTCCACTATTGTGGACGACTACACATGCGCAAATTCTTAGAGAAAAAGTATCCAAATCCATTCCTTAACTTTTGATTATAAATTAAAATTGCCATCAAGTTGGAGCTTCGTTAGGAGTCAACATTGTTTCCTAACAATAAGGGTTAATATAATATCAAAAGTATAAAGGAAGGAAGTTGCTTTAAGGAAAATTTGTCCCCTTTCCCTTGATAGTTTAATGGTTTAAGAGTTTTATTAGGGTTTAGATAATATTTGCTAGAATTTTTTTAAAAATAGAATTCTTAAAATTGAAGTTAAAAAAAAAAGCATTTACATATGGCATAACACCAAAAGGTACAGTGGCATAATTGGGATCCTTGATAGGGAGTTCTTGACCCTCTTGTGGTTCTATCTACCCAACGAGGAGACAGGTTATGTTCGTTATATCCGTCATGACTCATTTAGGAATAATTAATTTATGAGGCGGTTGGAGTATCTATCACGACCCGAAATTTCATCTTCAGGCTGTGATAGCGCCTAACGTTGTNAAACCCAAAAGTGGAGTCACAACCTCACGAACCAGTCTAAGATTTGACTAAAAATAACAGTTTGAAAATAAAATGATGTATCTGTCTGGAAAACACATAAATGACAGAATGAAAGATAGACAGGGACGCCGGATCCACGAACTCCATGCGGAACTACCTCGGTGTTGTCTGGAATGGACTGAAGGACACTCCCAATAACGAGGTCCACTGGGTTCGGCTGCGTAATCTGCACAACATAAAAAAGTGCAGGTGTAGCATCAGTATAACCGACCCCATGTACTGAGTAAGTGCCGAGCCTAACCTCGGCGAAGTAGTGACGAGGCTAGGACACGACAACAAATTGTACCTGTGTAGTTCAATAGTATAGTAGAAAATAAACAAGAATACAATTATGGGGAAGAACATGCTGGGGATAAGAGGAGCAACAATTTCTAAAGCAGTAGAATTAAGTGCTAACGGAAATGTAGAAGTGAAACAGGAAATATCAGCCCGAACAAGTATAATAGACAGGGGAAAACACGGCATGTCCCCTCAAGATCACACGACACGGAATATCCCCTCGCGCATATATAACAATGACTCGGCACAAAATGTCCCCTCGTGCATCAATAATAATCAATCGGCACGGAATGTCCCCTTGCACATAGATAATAATCAATCGGCACAGAATGTTCCTTCGTGCATAAATAACAATCAATCGGCACGGAATGTTCCTTCGTGCATAAATAATAATCGTCGGCACAGAATGTTCCCTCGTGCATAAATAATAATCATCGACACAGAATGTTCCCTCATGCATAAATAATATTCACTCGGCACGGAATGTTCCCTCGTGCATAATGAGTGTAAAGAAACAATTGATATGAAAATTTAACAATACGACATTTCAAATGTCCAGAAATAATCAACAAAATTCTATTGTCCCGACAAGGTACTCAGTTATAACCAATCTCACTCAAAAGTAGAATATCAACAGTAAACCCTCAACCGAACACATAATCAAGAACTTCCTACGTCATGAAGTACCCTCAAGGTACCACTTTCAAGGTTCTCAATAATTCACAACACGGAGAATATCAAAGAACATTA
>ML352418.1:0-15209 GCA_005239505.1 Nicotiana paniculata | reverse complement strand
CACATTAAATAAACTCCATTAAGCACACATGACGTGTATTTTTATCATTAAAACACCTAAAATCCATGGTATATAATGCTAAAAATCATGAATTCTAGCCACGCATCATAAAGCTTCAGACTTCGAAATAATAAATTGGCACAACACGGATGCACGAAAGTGAAGTTTCCAAATAGTTTGGTAGCCTCTCGAAGATAAGTACAAATCCATATTGATCCGCAAGACTACTAAACTTTCTCATGACTCATGCGACCTCGGTAACTACTGCTCTGATACCAACTTGTCACAACCCGACTCTCAGGGGAGTCGTGATAACGTCTAACACTACTTGCTAGGCAAGCCAACACTTTCACAACAACAATGAACTTAATAAATAGAAATTTATAAATCTCAAAAAACAGAAATATCCTGAAATATATGAGAAAATAATGATAACACAACTATAAACATCCCAAAGATTTGGTGTCAACGAGTACATGAGCACGACTGGAATTAAAATAAAAGGCCAAATTCTTAATACAATTGTTTGAACAATAGAATAGTAATAACAAAAAATAAATGAAAGAGAACTCCAAGGTCTGCGAACGGCATTGCAGTTACCTCGTAGACTCCTCAAGCTAGTACCGGTGCGAACTCTAGCAATCACCACCGGAAGTACCTGGATCTGCACACAAAGTGTAGAGTATAACATGAGTACAATCGATCACATGTACTCAATAAGTAACAAATCTACCCTTGGGTAGAAAGCAGTGACGAGCTCGGAAGAAAAGTCAGCTTCCAATATCAATAATTAATGACAACTCAGGATATAATAATAACAGTAGAAATAAATAGCTCACAAATTTCATGTTCAGCTCGTTCATAATTACAGGAAATTTAGGCATACTCTACAAGTATAACGATCAAAGACCAACACAGATAGGACTTTTCATTTACTAGCTAGCATGAGGAAAGTATGTCTCTATGCCTATATGTCAAATATACAGGTTTAAGTCAATATCCTCATAGTGAAACCATCAAGAATAAACACACTCAACATGCTCACAGTGCCTAACACAATGCCCCTCACCATAACACTCAACTAAACTCAGCACTATATGGGTTCCTGGCACAAATGACCCTCAACAAAGCACATATATATATATATATATATATATATATATATATATATATATATATATATATATATATATATATATATATATTTTTTTGTACATGCGTTCACTATAATATCAGACTCCGGAGGGGCGGATCCTGGACCAAGCGCTAATCAATATCACATAGCCCACGGGGCCTGGTGCATACGTCGCCCTTAATTAGTAACATTTATCCCAATATGAGCCTGGTGTACGCGTCACATCAAAATCAATACGAAATCATCTCTATGGTCCAAGCTCAATCATCAATCTCTCAAGTCTTACTTAACTACATCTCATAATACTCAATTCAATAGGCACCAATAACAATTGAGAAGTTAAATAAAATACAATGAGACAGAGGTATCACGCACGAATATAGCATCATGACTAAGATTGTATTTACAATTAAGGCAAACAACTCAAAAAAGATTGTGAGAAATATTTTAACTAGCTTATTTAACTAGTTTATTATGGGTTAAGTATGCGGGTAGAACTAGTTTATTTACATATTGTTGCTTCATGTACTATGTATTTTATGCTTTAAATAGATTCTGAGACTCTTTGGCTATTCCTATTCATGTTAGTAGATGTGTTGAGCGAGTGATATTGGGTAGTTAAACTAATGAAATGTTAATTTGGCTATTTGTGCAAAATGACGGCTATTTCCCACATGGCAAGTTATGTTCAATCGATCTTCTTGATATTGTTTGTTCTTCCCACCTTGCTTGCTACTGCTTTATATGTTTATGGTTGGTGAGAATAGTTAATTGTACGAAGATTATTTTCGTGCTTGTGAGGAAGAGTGATTGTGTACGAAGGGTATTTCTGTGCTTATTTATATTATTACTATTGCACGAAGGATGTTTTTGTGCTTGTGAGGAAGAGTGAATAGGCGCGAAGGGTTTTTCCGTGCTTGTGAGGATGAAACTAAAAGTACGAAGAGTGATACCGTGCTGTTTGATTGATATCTCTTGTTCCTTTTTTTTTTAACTATATAGATTGAGAGCTTAGTTATGTCGTCTCATGGTTGCCTTACCAAATTACTTGAACTTGAATTGTTGTGAAAGGGTTATTTGGTGCTATTTGGAGGTTATCGTCATTATATTCTTTAGTTAATCCTTTTATTATTCTGCGTATTATTTATTCTTACTACTATATTTTTATCTCACTTGTTACCTATTTTGCTATCTTACTTGCTACTTTTCTTGCTATCTTCATTGCTATATTTCTTGTTATTTTCTGGTTACTTAATTGCAGAGGTTTATTGTAGGTGTCTTGTCGTAGCCTTGTTATTACCTCATCGGGGTTACACTTGACACTTACGGAGTATATTGGATCGGTTGCACTTATATTATATATTTGCACTTCTTGTGCAGATTACATAGAGGATGGACTAGCTCGCTTAATTGTGGAGACTCGAGTTAGTGTTGCACTCTCGCCTGTAAGCGTTGATTTCACCCCTATTTTAGACTTTATACTGTTTATTCATATCAAATAATGCATTTATAATTTTAGACATTATATTTAGTAACTCTATAGAAGCTCATGTACTAAGTGACTCTAGTTCTGGAGGTATTAGACTATTTTTGGTTTAGTTGTGCTATACATTGTTGAGCTTTACCCCCTTTATTTATAATCCCATGTTGTTTTATTCCTAATACTATTCATTTATTTATGTCTTGTGTTTTCTTGCCTATCAAGCAATGGTAGGCGCAATCACGGCCCCTTGGTTCGGATATTGGGTCACGACACCTTGTTTGCGAATTGTAATACTTTTTGGGGCAACATATATGCGAGATGATTAACATATATTTTGCTGTCATGGTTTATTCATTCCCAAGGTAGACTTATACTTTTTATTCCTTATTCAGTTGTGTGATCTTCTTGACTTATGCTTTATTTTATTATATGTCTACGTGAGCCTACTTATTCATGCTAAAAATTATATTTAGGCGTATATTTAGGAGGAGTGTATCCGTTTTCGAGAACCAGTTTGGTTTCATGCTTGGTCGATCGACTACTGAATCCATTCACTTTGTGAGGAGATTGGTGGAGCAATATAAGGCAATGAAGGACTTGCATATGGTTTTCATTGACCTTGAGAAAGCTTATGACAAAGTCCCGAGAGAGGTTCTATGAAGATGTTTGGAGGTTAAGGTAGTGTCAGTAGCATATATTCAAGTGATATAAGACATGTATGATGGAGCTAAGAGACGGGTAAGGACAGCAGGAGGAGACCCCGAATACTACCCGGTTGAGATGGGGTTGCATCAAGGATCTGCAGTTAGCCCAATTTTATTTTCTTTGGCAATGGACGCATTGACGCGTCAGTCATGGTAGGCTATAATATTGTGTTGTAGTCGCTTGTTACACTCTAATTAACTGTACTTTACTTGTGTTTGAGCTTTAATTGGTAGTGTTTTGCACTTACTGTGTGCTTTATGCCTTGCAGGAGTGATTCCGAGTTATGTAGATATGGTGGAGCTAATTCGGTCATTTTGGAGCTTTGAAGTCGGAGTAAAATACCAAGGTATTAAGGGGGGGAAATGTTCGGGGGTCGAGGACCACGTCTGGACATCAAAAATCAAGTTTGAAGCAGGACTCTAAGGAATATACACAGCCACGATGCATGGGGCGGAGCCCAGTGAGCCGTGGCAGTGTGTTTTTGCTGCCTGTTGAGTTTTGAAAGCTCTCTAATAATCTCCACTGATGCCTTGTGTGGCGCGTCGCCCTATGCGGTGCGCCTATGTATTTTTCCCAGAGCTACTGTCCTATATCAACTAGGAAAGGGTGGTTTCGTCTAGGCCCGACCCTACTTCGTATAAATACATGGACAAATATTATTTTGCTGAACTTTTGACATACATTAGACCTAAGGAAGATAAGGAGGAGTTGTAATAACATAAGCACAAGTATTTCATCATTCCTTCCTCTTTGAATACCCAAGTATGGACAGGAATTTATGTTTTCCTATACTTTAATTATATTTGTGATAAATTTCTCCATGTCTATGGAGTAGTTCACTTTAGGGTTTGATGGGTTTTGTGTATTGATGATTGTTTGTGGATTATAACTATAGTTTTATATATTGAAGCATTTTTTGTGATTTAATTGTTTCATCTATATTCACTAGTTCAAGTAACCGAGAGAGGCATAACTTGTGATATATTTGCATTATGTTATTGGTTGAGTTCATAGATTCTTATAATTATTTGAAAGAGGTTAGTTGAATCATTAATTAAACCTAGTAAGGAGAATAATCAAAAGAGGTTTTCCTAAAACAAATCCACTACACATTCTTGCATATCTTCACAGAGCTTAAATTGGTTCATCTCGCGAGGTTGAGACTTAATCGAGAGAGGAGTTTCTGCTAAACGTTTGAACTAATAATTGGGTGAATTCGAGAGACTCACTCACATTAGAAGTGAATTATCTAGAGTTAGATTCCAAACAATTATCTTGCACCTATCCTATCAAAACCCCATCAACTCCTGACGAGTGGTGATTTTACCATTTATTTTAGTCTCTTTTCTTTAGATTTTGTGTCCATTAATTGTAATATGAGGTTGTTTATGGTGTGTATTGCTATATATTCAGGTAAATGAAGTCTTGAAGAGAATAGAAATCAAATGAAGTGAAACTAAGCAAAAGAAAGTTGAAACAATGCAAAATCATTTAGTTATTTCGCATCTACGAAAGACATGTCGCTTATGTGATCTCGCATCTGCGAGACAAGAACCGCGTCTGCTGAAGAAGACCCGGCTGGCAGAAATCGCTTCTGAGATCGACTCACCGCATCTGCGGTAGCGCTTCTGCGCTTAATGTTCGCATCTGCATGTGCAAGTTTGTTTATGCGGAGTCAGTGTTTCCCATTAATGTTCGTTTTTGCGGTAAGTTATCCACATCTACGGAGTCGCACCTACGAGGATCCTTCTGCAGGTGAGGTCAACTGGCTTCAGCTATGGACAGTCTTGGTATTTCACATTTTCTCAACTCCAAACCCACAAATACATGACCTAGCATATTGGAAACACATCTTTGGCTTATTTTTCAGTTCTTAGACTGGACAAGACAAGTTTTGGATCTAGGGTTCTTTCACACACACTTAAGTCTTGAATATTTGAAGATTTTGGTTGAGAATTTCTTACCCATCTAAGTTCATTTCTTCATTTTCTTGCTTTGTATTGTATATCTAAGTGTGTAGTATTTTTTCCAACACTTGAATCTTGTTTATGGGAATATTCATATTTAAAGTGTGGATTAAATATCTTGTTGTACTTATGTATTGAATGATTTATAGTTATATTGAAATGAGTTATTGTTTCTTTAATTATAAGGGATTAGCTAACCCTATGACTCGCCCATTAACTTCTAATTAATTTTGAGAAAGATAATTTGGGGTTGGAAAAGATGAATTAACAAGAACTTGAGGCTTTAACCCTCACTTTATAGATCCTATCCAGGGATAGGATTAAACTACTTGTAGCCATATCCGGGTGTGCTTAATCTCTTTAATTTTTTAGGGATAATTCAATTAGGAAGTCTTGTTAGTCTTCGGAAGAAGCGAATATAGAATTGTTACCCGAGGCTAATTAACATAAACTCGCTCATATTTATAAAATCATAAAATACATTGTATCGTTACTTGAGTGTAATTCCCTATGAATTCATGCTTGTAGCCATTGATCATTTTATTTTCTTTGTAGGTTAGTTTACATTTTCGCAATTAGATATAAATATTTTTTCAAAACATTTCTAAGTGTTTGGCTTAGCATAATAAGTGATAATTCTCTTACACGCCTAATCGCCTACATATCATTTTCTATGGGATTCTCCACTGACTCATAGTTTGGGTAAATTATATTGCACGTGACGTGTCCATTTACTTTTTAATAGTGGATGTGGAAGTCATCATCTCCCACTGATAACCTTGTTTGCTTAATCCTTGTCTCGATAGTCACTAGTCGATAGCTTTAGATTCTTAGTTAATTTTAGTTAGTAATCATATAAATCTCAATTGTTGATCCTCTTGGATAGAAATCAAGCTAGAAACTACAAGAATACTATTTAAATCCAATCCATGTGTATATAATATTACACTATACTATATTTGATTAGCGAGCATAATTTAAGTGTGTATTTTGTGCTCGTTAGACACATTCAAGGGGGTGCCTTAGTGCATGTGATTTGCAGATGACATAGTTCCGATTGATGGGACGCATGGTGGTGTTAACGAGAGAATAGAGGTTTGGATACATACCCTTGAGTCTAAATGTTTCAAGCTGAGTAGGACTAAGATCGAATACTTGGAGTGCAAGTTCAACGGTGTTTCCCAAGAAGCGGACGGGGATGTGAGTCTTGAGAGTTTTAAGTACCTTGGGCATGTGATTAAGAGTGATGGGGAGATTTATGAGGATGTCACACTCCGTATCGGAGTAGGGTGGATGAAGTGGAGGCTCGCTTCTGATTTTTTGTGCGATAAGAATGTGTCGTTGAGACTTAAAAAAAAGTTCTAAAAGGTAGTGGTTAGACCGACTATGTTTTATGGGGCAGAGTGTTGGCCACTTAAGAACTCCCATGTCCAGCAGATAAAAGTAGCGGAAATGAGGATGTTAAGATGCATGTGTAGGCACACGAGGTTAGACAGAATTAGGAAAGATGTTATTAGGGACAAAGTGGGAGTGTCCCCTGTGGAGGAGAAGATGCGAGAGGCGAGGCTGATATGGTTTGGGCATGTTAAGAGGAGAAACACATATGCCTCGGTCAGGAGGTGTGAGAGGTTGGCCTTGGGGGTAAGAGGAATGGTAGAGGTAGGACGAAGTAGTCTTGGGGAGAGGTGATTAGGTAGGACATGGCCCTTGATAGGAGGGTGTGGAGATTGAGAATTAGGGTAGAAAGTTAGTATGTACTCGAGTGTTTCCCTTTGTCTTCCTTAGTTCGACAGTATTAGTGTTACTATGGTATTCCTTTTACCCTTAGTTTTCTATTTACACATTTCTTGTATTGTTAGTACTTGCCATCAGTATCCCTTTTAGTTTGATATCATTATATCTTGGACTGTTATTATTTGTGATAAGTACTTCCTTCATCTTCCCCTTTGTTATCTTGGATTTATTTTTCTAAATATCATGTATTGTTATTACTTGCTATCAGTACTTCTTACATCTTCTCTTTAGCCGAGCGTCTTCCGAAAATAGCCTCTCTGCCCTCATTGGGTAGGGGTAAAGATGCATACATCCTACCCTCCCCATACCCCACTTGTGGGAATACACTAGGATGTTTTTATTGCTTACGACATCTTATTTGGGCATAATGGACTATTTTTGTGATTGTTAATATACTTGATTTAGCTGAAGGCATACTTTATATCATATGCACACATTCACATCCTTGTTTGTTTTGTTCTTCTGCATGTTATCAGTTATTTTATGAGCATATTCATACTTTCTTGGAGATGAAAAACATGATTCAAATTGTTATAATTATAGCACATTTGGAAATTATGACCAGATTGAAATTATGAAGGAACGAGATTTATATCGAGCGATTACTGTGACATAAACTAATATTATGACATGAGATTTATGTCGTGCATCGTGTGGATATGGATTCATCCCTCTAGGATCGCCATCTTATATTTCTCTCTTGGTGACATACACACAAAGTTGTGAAAAACTGATGAGTGTCAGATTGTGATCTTATTGGTTGATGAATTGGCTATACAGCCGAAAGCTTCAATCTCTTAAGTAACTTCTCTATGTCATATCATGTATTCTATACACTTTTGCACATGTCTTTTAATATTGTTTACCTCAAAAATGGTTCAACAATTATATTTGATTTGTGGTTCTAAAAATATGTGATTTATTTCAATACTAGTAAATAATCAAGAAATGATAAGTATAAATGAGGAGAATGTGATAGCCAAACTAATGTTGCGAAAGGACCGAGGGCCTCGAACTTGGTGATTTCAGGGCCTCGAGGCTAGCTTAGTGACAATAAAGTATGAACAATAAACGAAGAACAATAAAGTTGAAGAATAAACTTGAGCACAGCAAACGAGGAAAGTAGAGTTGAATATCCTATAGCAGTGAATTTAATGTCCTTACAGATGATTTGGGTCCCCTTTATATAGGAGGGAAAAAATCTAATATGGTACATGACTAATTTTGACAAAGAATACTATTGGTACAGTTGTATAACGGCCTAGTACGGATTTGTATTATTCCTTACAAATCATATCCGTCCTAACCACGTGTCCTTGGGAATTTCCCGCTTTTTCTTGACTTTCATCGATTTTTCTTTGCCTCGAAGTAGGTCGTCACGGGCCTTCAATATTCTCGCTCGAGTAGGCCATATCGAGCCTTTGATATGCTCTCTCGAGGTATGTATTCTAAGACTGGCTTCAAACTTAGCTTTGAGACCTTTAAAGCTCGGGCTTGGCATAACAAAGACTTCGAAATAGGACTCCTCCAATATCGGTCGTATACATATAGTCCCCGCATTTCCTAGAATGAAATGATAAGAAACGATTTTGAATTTTTGACTCTTCGACATTCTCACCATGACGTCAGTCACGTGAGGTGAGCGACTGGTGTGACGAAAAGGTTGTGCAGAGGTCATGTCTGCAAATTTCTCAAAAACCCATAAATTGATAACGACCACTGGCCGCCCTTTTAGCTTCTCCAACATGTTTAGATGACCCTTATAAATACTCCAATCCTACATTTTTTATACTTTCACTTTCTACACATCTTCAAATCTTCATTAACTCTTTTCTGCATTCATCCTTTCTCTGTGTTTATCTCTTAATTAGTTCCTTCTCCTTACTCTGAAATTCAACATGGCGAAAACTTCAAAGAACATTCCCCAAAAAGAGAAAACCACTTCATCATCACGCTCATCTAACAACAAAACGGTAGTACCTCCTCGTATCGAGGAGTGTACCCCCGATCCCTATGAAATATCCTCTGATTTTAAGGTTGAAAAACCTTCCTCGATTGCGGGACGGTGTGAACCCATGTCTCGATATATTAGTCTAATAATCGAAATCAAAAAAGTAAAAGTTGATTTCCATTGGGGGGGATGCAGTACAAGTGGAGATCCCTTCACCTGAAGAGGATATAACCACTTACAAAACTGTCTTTCTAAGAGTATATACATACCCATTCATCTTAGGTTCTATAGATCCTTCCTCGCCACCGATAGACCCAGTGATCCTCGACTTTTGTAGACAATATCAGGTGACACTTGACCAAATCTATCCTTCCTTTTGGCGAATCGTCTACCTGATTAGGTACTTTTCGAACATGGTCAAGGGGATATCTTTCACCCTCGACCATCTGATTAGACTGTACAGTCCTTATTTTTATCGAGGTGGCCTTATTAAGCTACAACGTCGATCTTCTAAGTATTTCTTCGTTAGCATCGACGAAGATAAGGACCAAGGATGGATGAGACACTTCGTTCGAGTCAGAACCTCTGACTTTATTCCTACCGAGAAGATGCCATTCTCCGAGGAATGGAATATGAACCATAAGTGCCGACTCATCGAACATGCTTTGTTAGTCAAATGTTTTTTCTTCCTTTTGAACTAACTCCCTTTCGATGGGGAAGCCGTCGAGTGGTACCCCCGCGCGATCAAGGACCTCCCCGACTGGGTTCGACAACTAGATTCCACCTCCACATATGAGGAGCATGTATGGTGTGAGTTGGCTAAAGGTCTATGGGAGGCCAAAAACCATGGTGAGCTTTTATTACTGTCGCTTTTTTAATTTATTAGTGAAGATATATCTTGGTAGGACACTTAATCCTCTATGCTTATGTAGGCCTCGGAGAAGCCGTTTCAATGAGGCCTCCCCTGCCTGGTGAAGTAAATACCCCAAAACCTGCCAAGGATAAGAAGAGAAAGAGGGAGACGTCGGCAAAGTCCCCGAAACCGAAAAAGGCCAAAGCTCTGAATTCTAAGACCGACACAGTGGCTTTGACTCCCGAATTTGCTATGAGTCTTCGTGTCGAGGACGAAGAGAGAGATGAGACCGAAGGTGATTCCCTCCCGATAATAACTTGGAGGGGAAGTAGTACTGATGACTCAAAGGCTAATGCATCGAAAGTTGTTAAGCTGGCTTAGTCTCGAGTTGTGGATATTCCTGAAGGGGGTTCGAGCAAAGTCCTTGAGCCAACCGATAACAAGAGCATGCCTAGTGCTGAAAGGTACTCGGTCGAGGATCCTGAAGATACCAACCCCGAAGCTTCTCGAAGGAAGGAGAAGACCCCGATTGACCCACTCGGGGTGATCGATATGGGTGATTCTCCACAAGGCCCATCCTTTTCTGAGGGGCAATACGGGATGCCCAGGACATGAAGATTCCTGAAGCGGGGGAATCCCACAGGGAGAACGATATCTTCGAAGAATGCCTTGCCGATATGGAGGAGGGCCTTGACCTCGACGCCTTGTTTATCTTCGAAGAGGCTGATAAGATTCGAAAGCGGTTATACTTCGTCTGTTAACGACTATATTTGGGATTTGATTTGTGCATTTCTAACTTCCTTTCTTCGTGACGAGGCTATGATGCTCTACGACCAGGCTTTCTCCAAGTGTTGGACTAAGCTTTCCCGATGCGAAGACGAGCTTAGGAAGCTCATGCTGGAACATGATGACCTCAAGGCCCTCTATTGCAGAAAAGAGGAGGAACATAAGGACCTTCGAGCCCGTTCGGAGGAGGCATCTCTAGAACGGGCCGATCTCATCGAGCATGTAACATAGACTTTGCTAGCCTATTTTACACTGACTCATTTTAGTGTTTTAATGTCTCAATTAAATCCTTGCAGCTCGGGCAGAAGGATGACTTGGTGGGGCAACTTCAGGAGGATCTTAGGGTCAAAGGCACTAAGATCCTCGGACTGAGGCAGCATATGGATGAGGCAGCTTCCGAGAAGGACACTCTTCGGGAAAAGCTGACCTCGTTGAGCACCAAGTTCTGAGTGCAAAAGAGGAGGGTCGTAAATATAAGGAGCTTCATGTTGAATCGGCCGCTGAGCTATCCAAAGTCAAGTCCAAAGCTGAAGCACTCATGTCTTCGTATCGGACTAACGATGCTGCTGCAAATGCTCGGGCAAAGAAGGTATCAGCTGAAGCCGAGATCAAGCTAACTCGTGCCCTCGACCATGCTCAACTGGAATCTCAAAGGCAGGTTATCGAGGAGGTGCATGCAAAGGTTTTGATCTTTCTGCCGAGATCGAGAAAGTGAAGGCCTTGGAAGAAAATCGGTTGCGCTGATCACTTACGATGAGGATTCTTCTAGTGGATCGGAGAGCGATAAATATGAAGACGAAGTCCCCG
Source organism: Nicotiana paniculata (assembly GCA_005239505.1). Classification (NCBI taxonomy): domain Eukaryota; kingdom Viridiplantae; phylum Streptophyta; class Magnoliopsida; order Solanales; family Solanaceae; genus Nicotiana; species Nicotiana paniculata. The sequence goes on along the minus strand of ML352418.1, from coordinate 3,728 downwards.
AGGGGGAAGAGGCACCAACAGAAGATTAGGCTTTTATTGTTTTCCTTTTTTATGTAAGGGCTCTATGTGGGAGCTTCTGTAGACATATTTTGTACTCTCACTATAAATACAAAAGATTTTTGTTTCATCTTTGTTGTTAATTTATCCATTGCCTTCGTCTTTTTGATGTTGTTGATGATCAATCCGATGTATTGGATTTAGAATATAAAACCCTTAGGTTTCGAGTTCGAACTAGGTGAGGTCTCGAGCACAGTGTGCTTCGGCTTTTTAAGTTCCTTTAGGTATCGGCCCTTAGACTCTTTTCAATTTGGCCCTTAGGCTCTTATATCGGCCCTTAGGCTCTTACATCGGCCCTTAGGCTCTTACAAATAGGCCCTTAGGTTCTTTTTAGATTGGGTCGATTCAACCTCTAAAATGGCTACAATGTTCCCCATTCTGGCTAAAGACTTATTTAAAAATTTATTTATGCCTTGGCAATTTTTATACTCGTCCGACTTTTCGATGGTTCGATTGATAGGAACCTCGATTATAAGTCAATGTGCGACGATAATTGAGTACCTCGTGAGGTTCTCTCGAAGGCTGACATTCTCGAAGCCTTTACATTGTTCAGACTAATATTATCGAAGCCCCTTTGCTTATGCCGAGGGTAGCCTGATTTAACCGGTTTTTTGAAATATTTGAAGGCCTTTAGTTTTATGGCCGAAGTCGGACGTCTCTAATCCGCATTATTTCGGCCGTAGCCTTTTCATATGACTGTAGTCTTTATATTAGGTCGTATCCTTTAGTCCTCGGGTGAGATGACCTCGGCCTTAATATCGAGGGTATTCCTTGTTAGGGGTCTTACAAGTTCAAATATATAGCCTTGGCCTTAATATCGGGGGTGTGCCTTTGAGGCCTTATAAGTTTGAGTATGCCTCGTTGAGGTCTTATAAGTTTGTTGTTTCCTCATTGAGGTCTTATGATTTGATATTGCCTCATTGAGGTCTTATGAGTCCGAGTCTTTGATGACTCGATAAGTTGATCGTCGGTGGCAGTCCCCGAGTGTTCGAGAGTAGTTGGCCCTTGAGTCGTTTCATGTGAAAACAGTAAACTTCTTTGAGGCACAAAGTGTTTTGATAAATAAGAACGCTTATTCAAATAATGCGTATATGTTTTTGCATCGGGGGCTCGACTATTCTACATGGACACGTTTTTGACCGTTTGGTCCATTACATCATTCTCCTATCGAGGCCCTCTTTGGCATAACTTGTTTTCTTCGAAAAGGTAACCTCTAAGGATGATGCCCCTCTAGTATTTGAGGTTGATTGAAAAAGACCTTGAATACTTGTTGAGTTTTCCTTAGGTAGCATATAGATGTTGCCTCGTTAAAAACCTTGCCGGTAAAACCCATTTGGCATAAAACCCGATCTAAGGGAAAAAGAGTGAAATGTATGCTTTAAAACCCAAGGTATTCGAGTTGAAGGGTGCTTTCACTCCTCTCAATCGAACACCTGCGACAAGTTAGTATGAAATATAAACGAAAAAAGGAGAAGGTTATACCTTAGCAATAATAGAGTTTGAGCATCGATATGTTCCAATTTCTTAGCAGTTGCTCGCATTCCATGGGGCTAAGTTTGTAGGACCCTTTGCCTACTATTTCGAATACGCGGTACGGTCCTTCCCAACTAGGGCCCAGCTTCTCTTCATTTGGGTTTCTAGTGTTGAGTGTGACTTTCCTTAGGACTAATTCCTCGACTCTAAAATATGGAAGGTTTGTTCTTCTGTTGTAGTACCTTTCGATCCTTTATTTTTGAGCGGCCATTCAAACCAGTGCGGCCTCGCGCTTTTCATCTGATAGCTCGAGGGAGGTGTTCATGGCCTCGTTGTTTAAATCCTCGGTGGCATACTGAAATCTGACGCTCGGTTCCCCTACTTCGGCTGGTATAAATGCCTCTGACCCATATACCAAAGAGAACGAGGTCTCCCCTGTACTTGACTTCGAAGTTGTTCGATATGCCCATAGTACTTCAGGAAGTACTTCTCTCCACTTCCCCTTCGCATTCTCTAACTTCTTCTTTAAGTTTTGAATGATAGTTTTGTTCGTGGACTCGGCTTGACCATTCGCACTTGGGTGGTAAGGCGCTGATAGAATCCTTTTGATTTTATGATCCTCAAGGAATTTCATCACATTGCTGCGGATGAACTGCTTCCCATTATCACACGTAATCTCGGAGGGGATCCCGAATCGGCATATGATGTGGTTCCATATGAAGTCGATGACTTCTTTTTCTCTTATCTTCTCGAAGGCCTGTGCTTCTACCCATTTTGAGAAGTAGTCAGTCATAAGCAAGATAAATTTATCTTTACCTGGCGCCGTTGGTAGGTGGCCAACTATGTCCATCCCCCATTTCATGAATGTCCACGGGGATAGGACTGAGTGTAGTTGTTCACCGGTTGATGTATCATCGGTGCGAATCTTTGGCATTTTTTACATCTCCAAACGAACTCCTTGGTGTCCTTTTCCATGCTATCCTAGTAATACCCTGCTCTGATTACCTTTCGAACTAAAGAATCAGCACCGGAGTGATTTCCACAAGTGCCTTCGTGGATTTCTCGTAGCACATAGTCGGTGTCCCCCGTTCCTAAGCATACTGCTAGTGGCCCGTCGAAGGTCCTTCTCTAAAAATGTTCCATTCTAATCGAGTGAAAATCGAGTCGTTTTGGCTCGAAGGGCCCTTGATTCATTTGGGTCCATAGGGAGCTTCCCATGTTTCAAGTAGTCGATGTACTTGTTTCTCCAATCCCATGTTAGCCTTGTTGAGTTGATTTCTGCATGGCCTTCTTCAACCACAGACTTTGATAGTTGTACGACAGTCCCCGAGATTATGTCATCTTATTCAACCAAGGATCCCAAGTTGGCGAGTGCATCGGCCTCGCTATTCTGTTCTCGTGGTATGTGGACTAGGGTCCACTCTTTGAAGCGATGCAATGTCACTTAAAGCTTGTCTAAGTATCTTTGCATCCTGTCTTTTCGAACTTCGAAGCTTCCATTTACTTGGTTAACTACCAAAAGAGAGTCACATTTCGCCTCGATGACCTCTGCTCCTAGGCCCTTGGCTAGTTCGAGACTTGCAATCATGGCCTCATACTCGGCCTCATTGTTAGTCAACTTCGAAGTTTTTATGGATTGCCTAATTATGCCGCCCGTAGGCGTCTTTAGAACTATACCGAGCCCCGACCCTTTCACATTCGAGGCACTGTGAGTGAAGAGGGTCCATACCCCCGATGATGTGCCTGTTTTTAACAAGAGTTCTTTTTCCACTTCGGGTACGAGGGTAGGCGTAAAATCGGTCACGACGTCTACCAAAATTTGAGACTTAATAGCCGTTTAAGGGAGAAAAAACAAAAGAAAAATATGAATATAAAACTTAAAATAGCTTCCATTAGCTTTTACTTCAACTCAAAAAGCAACAAAGATTTCACTGACATGAATACAGCTAGAGGTGTCTAACGGGTGGGCCGGANGTTAATCCGGGTAAAAACTTAACCGTATGGGTTAGGGGCTTAAGGGGCCGGGCCGGTTAAGTGTTTTTTTATTTTTTTTTAAACTTTTTTTGTATTTGTTATAACTGTCGTAAAAATATAAACAAAAAAATAAACTTATAAAAATAGTGTTTGAATAAAAAATGCAAAGACTTTAAAATTCTTATATTTGAATATATCATTAAATAATTAGGTACCGTCTAATA